>LUCH01018696.1:0-12320 GCA_013368495.1 Paragonimus heterotremus | reverse complement strand
CCAAAAATCTGTACTAGCGCGACACTGAACACAGAGAGAGAACACAGGGCTCGTGACCTTGGAAGTGTGTATTTTGTGTTGTTACTTGAATCAACTCACATGATTTAAACGAGTGTACATGTGAATTTGAAGAAGGTGAAAAATGTGAAAAACAATGAAAATTATGCTGTACAAAAAGGCTGTACAAAACGCTACATGTGTAAATATTTGCACTTTTATTTCGAAAAAATTACAATTATTTGTTGTTGGTACGTACGTTTATTCCGGTAGGAATTAATTTGGCTACGGACTTCTCCGTCAACCAATCAGAAAATTCGGTGGTTCAGATTGTTTGTTTACCCCGGGCATGAAAGGAAACGAGGTAGGTTGCACCACTGAAGTTGATGAGGTTCGATATGTGTTGGCGTAATAATGACTATGACGTTTTGGAGAACCCTTCCGCCTATGTACCATAGAGTTATAGCCGTTCTAGTCGGTGGACAAGTGCTTGCTCGTAGTGACCAATCAACGATCTACTGCCGCGAACCCACTTTTAGGAAAACCGGTAGCTACCCGAGTCTCCTGCTCGCTTCGACAATAATGGCAACAATGGTTTCCCGTTTATGGGATGGGGTATACCCCATCCCGTTAACTCAGTTCATCTTTGGTTCCAGTTCACCTCACTAATCTACTGATAATGTTTCCACTATTTCTAAATATCAATTCCATTCCCGGGTCGTTTGGTTCGTTTCTAACTACCTCCCCTTCTCCTTTGAAACTGGTTTGGTTATTGTTGAAGATCTTCAACGGCGTTTTTTATTTTTCACCCTGACTTTCTTTGTGATAGTTATCAATTTCTTTTTGGCTAAGTTGTCTGTAAATCGTACGCGGCAGGTTCATCAACGAACAGTTCGAACTGTTCGTTTAGGTTTTGCATACAGTTCTACCACGGTGTGAGTTACGGAGCTTTCAGCACTCCTGACCAGTGTACATATCCATTTGGACACATGGAGCGTCTTATTCTAGCGAAAAGGAGTCCAATTTGTTGGTTGCAATGCTATGCGCGCGCTCGCGGTTATAAATCAGAATTCCGGTCCACAACACTCCCCGGTTTCCGCTCACATGTCGTGTGCACCTCTGTCGGGTTTTTGTGTTACCGATGCCTGTCGGGGGGCTTTCACCTGCCCCTCGTCGTCCATTGATCCGATCTCGTTGGGCGGTGGCTCGTCCGGTCTTTCGTGTTGTCAGCAATCTATCCACTGTGGGTTTTGACTGTATTCTATTCTGAGTGTTGACACAATCGCGCCTCCGATCTGGTCATCCATCCTGTTGGAACTGGCCGGGCAGTCTGTGCTTACTATCGAAAACCAGTCGACAATGAAAAACAGGGATTCAGCGCTTCGACCCTCTTGTATTAGTGTCGACCCTGGAAGATAGTGTACAGAGAAAGACGTCAAACTAACGAGGCACGAAGCGAGTTGTGATTGTAGCCCCGGAACGGATATTGCAAAGGGGATAGCTTGACTAAAACAAAAGTAGGTGAGAAACTAAGATCGTCAAAAATGTACAAGTGAATACGACTATCAAAAATATCATACATTATAGTTGCTGCATAGCTCTACCCCAGAAGGCTAGTAAGTATGACATGTTTTCGTTATTCCAGGGAGAGGGAAGAGATACATATCCTCATTCTGGCTGATCACTGTTACAGGGTGATACACACGAAAAGTAGTGACGAGATGGGGAATGTCAAGGTTCCAGGGAGGGTCGGTCGAAAATGGTTGTTGCGCTGAAATGCTTCTTTTATTTAGGTTATTTACTCTTCGGTGCGTTCTTTTTCTATCGCAGCGGGCTTCTCAACCCGAAAAATTCGAGAAAAAAGGGAGGTAGGTTTGTCCAGTGTTGTACGATAGGCAGCTGGGAGTTTTATGTCCACGCACTATATTCGGATAGTCTGGAAAGAAGAAAACAGTGAAGTACCTCCACGACAGGTGGAAAGAGATAACTCATCCTGTCGACGTATTCTTTCGACTAAATAGTTTCACAACCGACGACTTCACGGACCCTGCGATTTTTGGATGTGACCAACTTCGGTTTGCTCTTTTTCTTGTAATCCTGTCTAAAGTTGATAGATTCAAGAAAGAAGAGAGTTAGTGTACGGATAAACCTGGTCCAGAACAATACCGTTTAGGTTGCAGACCTGATGACGCATCAGGTAACAGCAAAGGCATGAGAGTCGAAGCAATCGATTTGTCGTTTTTTTGCTTTGTTTTTATATCGCTAAGTCCAGACACACCATAATTTAGAAGAGCAGGTGGACAAAAACTATGAGTACGAATGTGCGTATGGTAAGTTGAACAAAACTTCATTTCCAAAATACGAAAACGTACGGGTTTGCTGAGCTCCCTAGAGGTAGAGGGAGTAGGTATTGTGGTTGGGGACGGAACGCTTCTTGCTGTCACCGGGGATTTCCGACGAGGAACGTTACTTATCGACGGAAATAGGGCTGATGATTCTCCCATAAATGCTGATTTCAGTCCGTTGACAGAAACTACCTCGCGTTTGCCGTTGCGGCTAACAGTGAGTTTTCGTATCTCTTACAAGGACACGATAGGGGCCGGTGTATGGGAGTCGTAGTGGTCGACGAAGGTCATTCGTACGGAGGAAAACATGTGTGCACAAAGAAAGTTTAGCGTGCACATGTACGGCTGGTGATTGCTTCCTAGGCTGCACCGGGCGTAGCTTTCGCATGTGGTGCGCCGAACGAGCTGTGTAGCTACCATAATCGTACGATGCTGAAGGTGTAGGTGAGACATGATCGCCTGGTAACCTAAATGTGCAATCAAAGTCAAGTTCTGCAGTCCTAAAAGTACTAGCGGGAGTGCCTCTTTCCAAGAAGGATCAGCATAGGCACCAAGAACGACTTTCAGCTGACGATGAAGACGTTCAACCATCTTATTTGCTGCTGGATGATAAGCCCTAGTGCAAATGCGCTTGCATCCTAACGTATTCTAACAATTCTAACATTAAACCTGCGTAATCACAGCAATCTTGCAGAAGCACTTTGCATTTTGAAGCTGCAAAGCACCTTTCGAAGTACTTAGCAGAACGTGAAATTGCGTTTAACGTTGACTTTGCGGCTTAAAAACTGTCAAATAACAACACCTTGTTGTCAGAATAATCAAGGTCAGTCAGTCTTCCACCATGTAGGAGGTCCACGCCGACATCATTTTAGTGCCGTAGACAGTCCTCCATTATTTCGTCCATGACGAAATTAAACAAAAATGGTGAAAGCGGACAGCCTTGACGAACGCCGCTCCTGGTGCTGAAACTGTCAGACAGCTCACTGTAAACCCTAACCTGAGCCGAAGTATGGGAGTAAAGCGCTGACAGTATGTTCACATACTTGGTCGATACAACCCTACGTTTAAGTGACTCTAAAAGTGTAGACCGATCCACCGAATCGAACTCACCTGTTTAATCGGGAAATACGGCTATTGGTGATCGGCGGTACATATGATGCTGATGCATAATTTGACGAAGAGTAACAATTTGATCAGTACGCCGTCGTCCAGGTCGAAACGCTGCCTGTTTTCCTCTGATGTTTGCCTCTCAGGCTGTAGTGAGTCGACCAAGTATAATGGATGCCAAAACCCCAGTAATGACTGAGGTCAAATTATTTTTTTTAATGGTACTCGCCAGAGTCTCTGATTCTTTTCTTGAGTATGGGAACTATTGTCTAGTGACCCAAGCACGGAGGGATAGCCTCTGTCGTCCACACAAATTGAAACAACTGGATCAAGGCCTCTACTAAGACCTCCCCACCTTCTTTGAAAAGTGCCGACACGAGATCATCTAGACTAGCAGCCCTATTACGTTTGAGAGCCGATGTTCAATTGCGAACTTCAGTCCCATTGGATGGTTCCAAATCTACCGAACAGGGTGCTACATCACAAGTTTGTGGCCAGTTAAATTTACCTTCAAAGTGTTCCGCCCAACGCTCCAACATTTTGGACTTACTGTAGATGAGTGTGCCATCTGCTTCGCTGATAGCTTCTCTGACGGTTCATCGCCTGAGACCAGTGGCACGGATCAGCTTAAAAAGTTTGCCGTTGTCCCCTGGAGCAAAAGCGATTTCCATTTCCTTGCCTTTTTCCACTAACCAAGCATCACGATCAGCCTTTAGACTACGTTTCAGCTTCTCACGGCTATCTCTTCTAGACTTATTATGTGAACTACCAGGAGGAATCTTCCGTCTGGCTTTTAACAGTTCCAAAGATTTCTGTGAAATCTAGTGTTTGTTTAGCTCATGTACCCCTGTGCCGCATGCTACAGTACCTTCTTTCTGAATAGCCTATGAAAACTCGGTCCAGCAGCTGTTAGGATTATCGGAGTGAGTCCCACCAAGGCAGCTTTCTAAGCTGGTTTGGTACTCATGTTTTACCGATGGTAAAGCCAATTTCTCAACAGCCAGTCGTTGCTGTCAATGTGGTAGTTGCCTGGCAAAAGTGAGAACAAAACCATAACGTACCAACACATGATCTGAACCCAATTATGTGCTCCAGTAAGAGCGACAGTCTTGAACAGAACCACGCCACCTATAGCCAACAGCTATGTGGTCTATCTGAGACCATGCCTGATTCGGAGCAGGCGGGTGCCAAGTATAGCAATGACGTGAACGATGCCTAAAACTAGTGTTGGTTAATAATACGTTATACTCAACACACAGCTGCAACAACCGCCCACCATTATCTGACCGATGTGACGCTATTCCAAACCTGTCATCTAGATGAGGTTTAGCCACATCAGGACGGCCGACCTGAGCATTCATATCTCCATCGAGAACGTCTATATCAGAGCCACGTGTTGACCAAAGGAGAGCGGCCAGTTCTGAGTAAAACGCGTCTTTGACGCTGATGTCACTGTAGTTAGTAGGAGCGTAAGCAGGCATAATGAATGAATTTCTGAAAGTACTGTGTCTGGAGCTGGTTTTAACAGAACATGCCAAGCGGACGGCACATTCCTTATTGTTACCTACTTCTTTGTCTATAGAATTCGAATATCGTAAATCCTGATCGTTCAAACCGTACCTCCAGCATCGTTCTTCATGTTAGATTGTCTGTGTTCACCATTGGAAACATTGTGCCCAATTCTCGCTTTTCATTGGTTTAGGCTGCTTGTAATTTTTTCGTACAACGGTACGGCGTTTTTGTTGTTCCTCCCGTGATGGCTTGCCGGATATAATCCAGCCTAGAAAGCACTAATTTTTCTGAATAATAATCGGAATTTTACACGGGCACTGGTGTTTGGCTTCCCAGCTGGGCGCTGCACCTTACTTAGGTACTCTGTGTCAAATCTGCGGCAGTTTTGTGCACACAATCGCCTGCTCTTAATATGCATTTATGCAACAACCAAGATGTGACGACATCATTTTGTCACTAAATCCTGGACTCCGATAGGTCATAGTGATCTTTCGAGATTATCTGCTATTTATTATTATCCCGCTTTGTTTACACTTCAACGGACGCTCTGCTTCTAATGGGACTTGCACATCTGACTTCGCTAAACCACTATTAGGATTTACCGGCCTACGGGCTGTTATCTGTCTTGTCTAAGAACACCAACAACCCTGAGCATCTACACTGCGACGCCGTATTCATTGAATGCTATTACTCGGATTACTCGACGATAGAGCATATGCTCTTCCCTCTTGATTTTCCCAACTTCGTGCGACATTTTTACTTTTAATCGACAGTGGTGGTAACAGTAAAAGCAACGCTGCAGATCAAACACTGCGGACAGAACCTTCAAAAACCTTAAAGTATCTGAAACGTATGACTAAGGACTATTGACGTTTTTTGGAATAAGGTCTGCTTATAAGGAAACTACCAATTTGAAGGACAATGAGGTCGTGGTTTTTATTATCTCTATTCACCGACCTTTTTGGCGGTAGTAACTCTGTCAGTTATGTTCATTAGATACTCGAGACAACCAAGCCATCACAATGCATAAGGACGCTATCTCTTCAAATTCTGCGAATGTCTTTTCCATTGTCTACTTCCTTTTGTTTTATATACAAACATTTCATACCTGGCCGGTAACTTCTGTGACCATCTGGGCTTTTTTATTGGATTTTGAATTACGTTAGTTTTCTTGACATATAATCCATTTGACTCAACTTGTACCCTTCCGTTTGTTTGTAAAGTTTTCATCCGTTTCATTCCTCACGTTTATAGGTTTTTGGTCTCTGATCGGTTCAGTGGGGATGTCTCTGATCGCACAGGATACTTGTTGCTGATGGGTGAGTTAAACTTAACTCTTCGTTCACCGTCGTGTTTTCGTTGGCCTAAACGAATGAGCTGCCTGCTGTTTTCATATCTATTTGATCGACGGACTGTAGAATAAAGCCAAAAGTGACTACCGTTTTTGGTACACTTTATAGACGGCACACTTTGACTAACTTCGTTTTTGTTTTTAACCTACTAAGCAATGATTGCGTTACAGTAAAACCTCTCTGCAGCAGCTAATGTTGGGGAGCTGGAAAAATGGTCGTTCTATAGAACCGGTTGCTGTGAGATTGTTTCATGAACAACTATAGGTTACATAGACAGTGCCATCTCAGATTGACAAAAAGGAACTTCGTTTCTAGTTGTACTCGCTATATGGTTTGTTTACTGCCAACCGTGGCACATCTGTTAGTTCTTGGATAATGAACTGATGATGTGCTCCGTAGACGCTCCGTTACTGTTCCGCTGCATGAAACGGTTGATTGCATTTGTGACCTCGTCGAAACAAGTTATAGTATGTTATGTCTTACGATCGACTGAAGAAAACATTTATGTTCTGCACTGAGAATGTCAGTTTTCGTTTTTCCAGCAGTCTTACCGTCGGATCCATAAAAAGTCCAATAGGTCTTGTATTCGCAGTCGTTTCCTCATTAACAGTTAAACAGGTGTTAACCACGAACATAGCACACTTATCACATTGTGAACGTTACTTCCACGACGCAGGTCGTTCTTTCAGAGTAGCCATACTCGATCGCTTTCGTTCTACATTCCAATTGTTAACCCTAAATGATTAATTAAGAGGCACATTATGGAAAAACCGCCATCTGAACAGGTGACCGCTGTAGAACAATGGAAATCATACTTAGATCTGCTTTTTTGGGATGATTGCAACGTGCATCTAACAACACAGCGATTAAGAAATTCCTCCAAACGCACATGCAATGCTTGAATGAAGCTATCAGTGTCTTCAACTAATAGAGATTAACCTGTCATTGTCATCTCACACCGTGTTACATAGGCAAAATTGGGGATGCTTAATCTCCAGAGTGACGGGACATTTGTCTAGATTGGTGCGGCTGTCTGTGTTATTGGAGAACAAAAATTCTGTCTGGCCACACAGACTGGCAGTTTTCCAAGTCGCTAAGCACGTCCTGACCAGTGATCACATTATCAATCCAGCCCGTGCATTCAGAACCCTGTTGCATCATTCCACCTCAAGATTCTTTCGGTTGCTGAAGCCGTCGTAGTCATTCAACTCAAATCAGCTTTGTGTTTAGAAACAGTTGTTCGTAAACCCGCTCTTTCCCTAGACTGAGCGATTTGTCCTGATTCACTCATTAATTCTCTACTTCCCACTTGTTTATTGTTAGAAACTGATTCATATTTGTCGCAGTAGTCCATACGAAATGTGTGCATTCGGCACTTCCCCTATTCTAACTGTTCTACCCATACATATGAAAAGAACTGATTGTTTTGAACATTTGTCAAGTGTTTCTTGTTCGCCTGCACGAGCCTACCTATGATTTGCACCGAAAGCCGATCGCTTTGAGAAGCAGCTTGCAATTATTCTTCATCGTGTACAGTTGAAGCCAATCAGCGGTTGATAATGCTACTCCGATTGATACATCCTCTTTCTCATACCTTTCCATTCTAACGTGTGCTTTCCTCTTTGGTGCGTTTTACCGCCCCATTTAAAACGTTCTACCGTATAGTGAGGAATAGAAACCCACAAAAGGGCTCCAGGTACGAGCCTAAAAGCTTGAGTAACGTAATGAAATGGTTACTTCCAATCTTTCCGTTATCATCATGAAGTCGTATTGTTTTGTCACGTTTTTGCGGAAATGCACAGTGCTCGAAACATGGCATCCTGATAACGACCGATACTTGGTACTATTTCACTGCAAGCCACGGGATTATATCATACAACTGCACCCTAGGTTAATATGTGGATAATGCGTTTAGATATGCTCACCTGTTTAGTTGTTTTACTGGCTGATATGATCGGGCTCATTGTGGACGTATTATTTTGTAACTTTCTGTATACCAAACTGTTTGACTGTTGAATATCAAATTAAACGTATTAGCATCATACCTGAAAGAAGAAAACAAGCACCAGGTGACTTAGATGGCTTTCTTTATAGTCAGTTTTCGAGTAAAATCATAATCGCTGTACCTGCGAATACCACTTTTTACTTATTTTCTTCACTATTGTGTCGGTCAACCTCAACCGTTCAAATGAACATCTGGGCCAAATATTCTATGTACCAACTGATTGTGCACTTCCCACAAATTGCAGTATGGCAATAGCGAAAATAAAACCAGCGGTTTACCGATGACTCACACATTCACCCCAGCCTTCAGCCTCGCGAAACCAGTGAAAATACTGCTCTGTTTACATTTAATTCTGGGGTATCACGTGAAGGCAAGAATAGTTATTTTATTTGGAACTGAAGTCCGTGTCTAATAGGTAGTAGTCCGTATTCTTAATACCAGGTTTACCATACCCTTGACACCTTCCTTTTAAGTACGCTGATCGTAAAATTAAAGTCAGGGGATTATCTGCATAGAGATCATTGTTCTCGTTCCTTTTTCTCAGTGTCTAAGCTGTAGACAGTATGGAATTGATACCTCGATTCTACTGGATGCCACGGCGGACTACAACTGTTGCAGACCGAAGGTGTCCAGGAGGACATCCAACTACAAGTCACCTTTTTATTGCGTACGGCCGAAGATGTATGCTAGCTAAAGTTGACTGATGCAATCAGACGTCGTTTGCCCTTTACACCCCTTATGTGATCTCTCCAAACCGTCTCCGAAGTTCGACCAGCGTTCCATTTTATTGGATGGTTATGGTAGTCATGTGCCGATACCGCCTGGACGATTTGAAAACGTCGAAAATTCGACCTATGGTATTGACTGAACTATTCCTCTGTGGTCTTGTTTCTGGTTCTCGTTATCACTTCTGATGGTCGAAGGTACTTTAATGGTGCTAAATCTTATGGCCAATGTTGATTTCAGTAGCAGATGGTTCACCTTTCGTTTGTGGATTCAACTCCTCATGGAGCCTCTTTAACGCTTTATCAGCCGGTTCTTCCCTCTTGAGCTTTCTGAAGGGTGTGCTTGAGCATATGGACAGGACGCTCAACCGGACCACCGGATTATGATCGAAAAGGTGACGAATGGATGTAACTGATACTGTTCTGTTTACGGTTATCTTCGAACGCTGATAAAGTTACTTGGCGTAGGCTGTCATTCACGAACGTTTGCGGATGTCCGAATAACGTCTGTGGCGCCTTTTTGTATCAGTGTGATAACCGGCCACTTATTGAATGCATTCGCAGGAGTGGGAAATTATATTCTGAGAATGATTTCGCGAAATCCGAGTGAATCCTGGATCATAGCGCTGCCGGACTGTGTCACGCCTATAGTTTAGTCTTCCGGGGGGAGGGGGTGCCTTAGACGCTCAGGCACAATTTTGACAGGAGTTAACCAGTTATTCGGGTTCTTCGTCCATCCCCGGTCAGTGCAGATATCTGTCCGCTAATATCTTCATTCCGCTGATTCCTGAACGTCCGGTATGAGGTTACCGATTCATTTGGTCCGCTATTCTATCAGTATTGTACCTCCTCTCTCTCTCAAAGAGAAAGCAATCTTTGTGAGTGAATATCGCGTAACTTCCTCGGACATACTGCACCAAGTCGCCTGAAAGTCTGGATTACGCCCATCGATTGGGAAAATAATAAAGTGCCATCTTGAGTGCCACGTTATGTTGTCTCATGGCGCATCTATGAATTAACTGGAAGTGTGTGGATTGTCTCCGAGACTACGTGGTTCACTTCTGGTCCGACTGATGGGGCTGTAACTACCGATTATTCCGGGTCTAACGTCCATACCCCAATCAAACCGTAAAGTGCGTTCGCCTGATCACTTGGCATGGTGGACGTTTACCTGATTTGTAAATCATATTTCAACAGCGTTCTGATCCATCTTCAGAGTCGATTCGTCGTGTAAGCAGGAATATCTTTTTGATCCGAAGAGTTTAGACAGCGGCTTGTGACCAGCAAGCATAGCGAATTGACGGCCAAAAGTCAGCTTATGAAAAATATTCCGGAAAAAGGCGATGGCGAGAGCTTTCTTCTGTTTGATCGTCTTTTAAGCTCGCATGAGGGAGTGAGCCGCATGGGTGGTCGCCTCTTAAGAGTCATCCAGAAAGATTTGAGAGATCACAACCCTCACTCCACAGTTGGATGCATCTGATGCGATCACAGTCTTGATGCTAGGTTCATACTGTAGAATTGAGCACCGTCTTCACTTCATCAATGGCATCCTGGCATTTGACGTTTTATTGGGTCGTCTCAATCGTTTGCCCCCAGAAGCGAGAAGAAGAATAGGTGCGACAACAATGTTTATTGGGAGAATGAGACGAGTCAGAATTAGGCCACAGAGGTTTTAAATTTATAGGGCGAAGTAAGTACCATACATGGCCGACAAGATGCATTGCAAATCAATCGAGACGATCATATTTGTCAGTCAAAGCGTTAGAACAAATCACGTTATAGGGGGCACCAGAGAGTGAACGCGAGAAAACAGTTTAGATAACTTACAGGCGTTCGATCGTGCAGCTGCAATCTGATTAACTGAGTGAGATTGCTCAACCGAGTGAGTTAAAATATATCAATTCATTCGAAGCCGGATCGATCAATCCATATGACATGATTTACCTTTGCTGCTTCGTTAGGAGATGCGTCTCCTAGCACGTTTCAACCTCAGGGCTGATCAATGGCCAACATTTGGTTCATATATGCCCGGTATGTTCATATTTAATGTGAAGTAACCACATGGAGGGGTGAACGTTCCACATCCGCCCGGGTAAACGCTACCGATCAGGTCCCTAGGCTGCTGATCGGGGGGCTGTCTTCCATTTAAGGGACAACTGCGAAATAAGCGGGGTTCTGCTTCCGAATGCGCAGTCGCAAACGACAAGCAGTAGTACTGCGAGAGTGTGGTAGATACGCGGTTATCAACCGGGTCTTTACAATGTCACACAGGATCTTTGAGAGTACTATGACATGTTATGTGTTACTCAGTCACAAAGTGGTTTCAGATACCCCCAACGGGAGCGCGTGGGTTGCCGGACAGTATGCTGTTTGCATGGCATACGGACATCTTCGGCCTCTGCTGACCATGGAAATTTCTGAAAAGGGTGCATAAATCATCCTAGGGCTCACTGGTATGTAGGGTATGCAGGGTACGTTGAATGACTTAACCCCATTCAAAGGGCTATATACCAACCCGGCCACCGACCTCGGGCCACAAGAAGCATGCATCTCAACAGCCTTGTCGGTCTTAGACTCCCTAGCTGGACAGATTCAAAACATAAGATTCACCTTAGTTGATGAATCCTCGAACTGCTGCGCTGCCTCTGTCTTAGCCACATGCAGGCTGCATTGGGCATCCTGGATGGAGGAATTCCATCCGAAGGGTGTGCGAACCGAACCACCACTAGTCGCCTGCTTCCAATGGACTGTGCACTACGTGATTAGCACTACTGCTTTGTGGGTTAGGTTCCGTTTGAACCAAAGATTCTGGGTGAAGCTTCCTCAAACCAAATTCTCTCTTTGACCTGGGCAATCGTGATGTATTCCGCCCCTTCAACTGTGAACCCATGAACAGTTTTGTCCTGTCTTCCTATTGCAGATCTTTGACCGAGACGTCAGTTGCCGTCCTTGCTCCCAAATCAGTTCGTCTCATCTTTCCCTCTTTGTTTGGTGACCCCTCAGTTTTCTTTTTCAGACATTCACCAGAGACTTACCTCACATACCACTGAGGATGGAAGTCAACCAGAATGCTAATGCATCAAACACCTAGTTGCTATCTTTGTCTGACGGTCACAAACCCCCTACTCGCTTCCCGAACACCATTTACGCTTTCCACCTTCAGTTTTGGAACATTTTGTTAGGACCCGACCTGATAGAGAAAAGACAAGAGCAAACGCAAGACCGTGAGCAGCATCTCTATCACAAACGAACGCAACGATATTGTAAAGCGGTACGA
>LUCH01018695.1:0-12505 GCA_013368495.1 Paragonimus heterotremus | reverse complement strand
GAATGTGACAGGTTACCCAAAAGCATGACCAGTCTGACAAACAACCAATCAGAAAGCAGAGACCTATTGATCCAATTTAACCAGACCACAAACGGCTGGTAGGACCAATAAGCAGGCGTTAAGGCAAAAGCACATCGATTATCTGCAACAACGGGAACGCGTCCGTAACAGGTTCCAAAAGCGAGAGTAACCGCAAGTGATCGAATGGGTCAAGGTAGTTAGTTCATGCCATGTGACAACCTGAACACCTCAGAAGGTTGCTCCGGCGGGCTGTGGCATTATCACTGGTAATTCTGGTCAGAGAAATTCTCAAACGGACGTCTCTTCGGTTAGTTTTATAGCTGAACTTATTGATAAACTGGTGAATGTCCAATTTGATTTCTGCGGTTGACCGGCTACGAACCGACGTTCCTTCTAAAGTTGGAAAGTTTACATCATCATTAAATCGCTAACCCTAGAATTACCCACGTCTTACTCTCTACTAAATTTTCAGGGGGGTGAAATCGTGCGTCTTGGGCCGACAACCCATAGTTTAGTTGATCATTAACTTCTTTTATATTTCTGGTGAACAGCACGATGAAACTGTTACTTGAGTTCGATATGCGAGATTTTCGAGCCTTGGTTGGACTGGAACCAAAAAGAGGAATTGCATGCTGTTACACTATTTGTACTCTATCAGCTGACCAACGAAGCTACGCTGAAAGCCTGGCAACTTCATGTTAAGACCCTATTACCCAATCAATCCGCTGAGTCAACCAAGTGATTCACCATATGGGCTTCCGTGACAGGGCCATCTCGTACCGCTGACAGTGGCACCATTGGAGCTGCTGATGAGTTTAAAAACCGTAATACCGGTAACTAACGTTTCGTCTTTGTCTGTCATCACATTAAACTTGATGGGATTTTGCTGAGGTCGATGAACCCACAAAAGCCACATGCTGAGTTGAAAGGGAAAAGTCACAAGCCACGTACGCGAAGCAAATGACGACAGCTGACGTTAACACACTACTTTATTTGTGGTGGACCGGCAAAATTTCAGGCCATGCGCGTGTACGTCTGATGGATGGTAATACAGTTTACACTCATTTGAGCGCTACAAGCTATTATTGTAGTGAGGAGGGGCGATCGTACTACACTACTCACACCGCCGCCACTCAGTAGTGGAGCAGGGACATAGATTTTGACTCCCTTTTCCATTTTCCTTCTAACTGTGAGATTTGCGGAAATTTGTAATCAACTTGAAATACCTGCGAGCGGTTTTTGATCGACCGAGCTCAGCAAAGCAAACATTTTTGTACGCACATTTATTGCATCCGGTATGTGGTATCTCCTCGTTTATTATCCTAGACAAAAGAAGGGTTATGGCACTCACACCACGAACTCTTCGGGCTGCAGAAAAGAAAATAGTGTAGCAGAAATGACAGTCCAACTGGTGTAAGAACATGCAAAAAAATATACCTTTTTGCCTTCATGTAAGACATTTCCGGTTTACACACTGACCAAGATACAGGAATATAGTGAAACTACTGGGACGGTTTGGCATGTTCCACCCATCATACGTACACAAAAGTGACATCTCGCACAAGACCGGGCTGCTGGACAGTGGTTGTATTGTGTGAGCACGAGAACTTCGCTGCAGGTGTATGCTTTTTCGTCCTCCGTACACCTTTTCTCCGATCCTGATGACGCAGGGCACAATTCGACTCGACTGTCTACGCACCTCAACTAAACATAGCATTACGCTGCCTACAGCATCTAATTGCCCAGTTCATTCTTTGGCCTCTCCATCAAAAGCGGTACACCCCCGGGGGCGTCTTGATAGAACCCCCATGCTCCATAATTAACTATCTTAAGAATACTGATAACTTGTTACTCTCACTCAGTATACAGCTGACAGAGAGAAACTTCCGTGTATCTGCAATTGAAAATTATCGACGATAAATTGTTAACGCCGCAATCTCTAGAACGTTGTGAACACTTGTAACTAGAACGTATAACCGACCTTCTCAGCTGGAATGATGGGCCGATTTCGTCAGCTTCGTGCAGCTGCTCCGACATTACCCTCTCTCAAATAGTTGATCCCATGAGCCAGAGACGAATTTGAAAGAAGTCACGTGTTGCTTCTGATCCGGACTTGTTCTCATTGGGCAAGGTTTGCGATCGACAAACCTACACACACGCGTGATGTTTGGGCCATGTGACTGGGTGTGTCGGTCGCACGCTAACCGTATGGGCTCCTTGCGTTTCAGCAATTGTTATTTTCCTTCGCCCCTTCACATATGCATTTCGTCTGCCTAATTAGTTGCTTGTAGAAGGCTACAAAAAGTCTTGGAAGACTGAGGCGCATTTTGGCTACGGTGGATCATGCGAGTCACATGAATTGAGTTGATTAACATGAACTGACCTCATATTTTCTGACTGAAGCGAGAAAATGCTTATGTTGCGATCCACTTGGATTGCTCTTGATTGTAGCAATGAGGTATGTTTAGTATCTCATGTGAAATAAACTACCGCTTGTTTAAATGTTTTTTTTTTGTTCAGAGTCGATGGTGGGTAATTTTGAGCTGCACTTACACGGGCGATAGCCCACTTGAGAATTTTTTTAGCATGCTTTCAGTACACACTCCCAGACACTCCGGATTTGGTTCGGTTGCGTTGTCCGATATAACTTTCTTTTCTGTGCTAACGAGTTTCATCGGTCTATACTATGCAGATTAAGAATTGTGTTCCCTCGAAAGTATTTACTGCGGAAACGACCACACTGGTCTGTTGACCAGTCTGCTTAAGATACTCTTTTGGCCGACATCTGTCACTGGATCCATCGGACTTGCTGCCAGATAGTGGAAGAACCTCAGACAGAGTGGACGGATGAACGATGCTGACCGAAGATCAGTTCGTTTACTGACTTGGGTAAGTAATGCCACACCAGTGGTCGTCTAAATGCGTGTATTGTCCATACACCCCCACTTTTTTCTAGGTGCCGATATTTCGGCCTTATGCTACTACTGACCGAATCACACCGGACGATTTCCATGTTCGTCCAAAAACAAACGCGATGTGGGGTGCTGGACAAGTAGCTTCCTTGCAAATAAAATGAGGGACAGTTTGGAAACAAAATAAAGGGGCATTTTCTAACGGGAGACGATTCTACGGAGATGACCTCTGGTAAAAATTAGATTCCAGTCCAAAGACTGCATATGGTAGCAGGACTCCTGTACAAAATATATTTATTATCAAATTCTGAATAAATGAACCTACGCATCAAGAGTTTCACGAAGCTTGGAAATTGTGTTCAGTTGACGACATTTTACTGGGAGTAAGAAAATATCAAGAATTGCATGTGGGTCACGAACATCACGATTTTCCGTTTAACCGCCCGAAGATAATCAATGGTTTACAGTAGGTCTATGTTTCCCATGACGGAAAACATTTGGTACATTTGTTATAAAGCAAATCGCTTGGAGTACTATTGGTTGGAGAGACAGTAAACTATAAACAAATTTCATCAGGTTAAAAGAAGTCTTCGCTTTAACTGAAAACCAACTGGCGATTCTTTTTTTCAAGCTGAGTTTTTTCGCAACGTTGGTTACCAACTATCAAGCATGTTATAAACCGAACTACCGACTGACGATTGGTGGAAAATTTATGACAATGAACAGCTACTGTATAACCAAAGTTTGCACTCCAAATAAATCAAAAATGCATGGTGTAAAATTCTCCTTGGACGTGGACAACAGTGCAGGTCACATTTTTAGTGTGATATTTTGCTCAGTTTCTCTTGAGACATCACAACGTTGCAAAATTCTAACGATATAGTACTGACTTCTTAATGATGTATTAGATAAAGTACATCTTGCTGCTACTGACCTTTTCTTCACAGGTCCTTACATGTTCTGTAAACTTGGCGGAAAATACACTTTATTAAGTATGATTGTACTGAACCGATACGAAATACCAGAGGGAATCAAGTTGAGTCAAGTTGGCATGTTAGTAACCACAGTCTGTTGGCTATCAACTGAAAATGTGATATCAAGATCCACATGTGCAAACAGTACCAATGAAGGGGCATTTCATTGTACAGTTTTACAACAAAAATAAGTGCGCAGTGGACATGGTAGTCAGCATACGTCGAATGTAAGGTTGTCGCTGATTAACGTGATGGTGTTTGATGGCGATAAGGGGAATGGTCTGAGTACTGGCAGTCCAAAAACCGGGATTAGTGACAACTCAACAATCGATAAAGGTGCATGGTAGAGGAACTGTGTGGTTTCCTTGACAGTTTCTAGCTTTACGGACGGCTTTTTCACATAGTAAATGTTCTTGTTCAGCCGATAGTGATGTGTCAACTGCCTGCTTTAATGCGGCGCATATCGTCTGGACATCGTGGTTGTCATCATAGCACCAGTGTTGACTGTTACACATGCGGAAACCTGATCTGCGGGACTTACTGTTCACTGCCTTATCCGCAGTTGCGATAATGATTGCGCGCAGTCTGGAAACAACTGAGTTAGAGCGTTGTTGTGACATAAGTTTTAACTTAACTTTACCTCTTCTAAATGGTCAACTCTGCCAAAATACTCATTAGTAATACAATGTCAATGCTCATCGGTAGTGTTGATAGATTCCAGCGTGAACCGATCGAGAAATTCTGCTTGGGCAATCAGTCGGTTGGACGATTCGGTGGATTTCATATGATATGTTCGGTTGGGTGGGTAAATAGGTCTAAATGTGAGCTTCTGACGTGGCTTCGTAGCTCAGCCGTGTTTGGGCATGTTGTTTCTGTCGCTGGTTCGAATCCAGTCGAAGTCCAGGTTTTTCGCAATTGGATCTCCTCTAAGTAACGTTACTTCGTTTGATCGTTTAGTATAGTAATGTTGACATTTTTCAACGAATTTTCGGAAAGCTATGGAGCTTTGGCACCTGTTGACGGTTGGGCGACAAGAATGCTGGTGTACTAAAGGTACGCCATGCGTATATATGCCTAAGCACCTAGAAGCAAACTTATGAGTGAATTAAACACTGGTTTACATCAGATAGTGTAAAACCAGTATATTTAGACTGAAAATATGTTAAGATAAGGTTTGTTCGCTTTAAGCCTCACCATAGAAGCTAAATCGTAAAACTAGCTGCTGTGGACTTTGAAGAATAGGACATTTTCCCTTATGCAAACCTTGAGACCAGTGAAAGAGTAATCAGTCTGCTCCGATTGGGGGGGGTCATCCGTGGTTTTCTCTGTTGTCTTTGATTGCGTCCGCCTAAATGTTAGCAGCGAATTCTGTTGAGTTTGAGTAGGACAATTTGGGACACAAACATTCACAATGATTGTATGGGATGTGTGTGTGCATGTGTTGGGGGTAAACGAGAGTCGTTCCAAGTTAGCCAGTCATGTGTATTCCGGTCTACCTACGGTGCCGCTTACCGATTTGTACAATTGAGTGGAAGAAGTTTGATGGCCACATGAAACAGTTGAGTCATCATGGCTGAATATACATGCGACCACGGCACTCGGAAGGGAAACGTGAGTCTTTCTGTTTTCACAGATGTGATGACTCAGGGTGTTGTGCGCCAGACAGCCCACGTGGCTGTCAAGCGAGCATAACTCATGTGTGAAATCTAACTCTGAAAGAGAGGAATTTGATCTGTATTTGGAGGTTCGACTGAGACACTGTCCAAACCGTCACGGTCAGTGCATTCCGTTGGACTGCATAATAGCAGAACATATAAGCTAAAGTGCGAAAGATGATGTGGATTGCAAATATAAACGTATTATTAGTGTGTTTTACATCGATGTGCCTATCGTAAAACTAAGAGCAATATTTGTAGAATTACGTTCGCAGTGGCAGCCACAACCCATAAACAAGCTTAAATATTCAATCATTAAGAAATATCAACATCGAACAGATCAATAAAGGAATAGTGCGGAAAAGTTCAGTGATTCTGCATCTGTTGGTTAGTTAGATTCTTCAGTAAGTACAGCGTATTGGCGTATACCAAACTTCATCAATGCAGAAAAAAAGACATATGTTGCGATATATCAACATTTCGTTTACTCTCATCAGTAGCAAACGTAAAACATGCAAGTTATATATGACACATAAATAGAGACAGACAGGGTATGGACAGGTATACCGTTACATCACGTATTATGTCATCAATACCACGGCAACCATATGGCTTGCGTCAGCTCACATGTTTTAAGTTTGTGACTGATGAGAGTAAACGAAATGTTAGTATATCGCAACGTATATCTTCTTTCTGCACTGATGAAGTTATTGAAGAGAACCCAGTGTTTCCAGTTCCTCAAACGACGACTCCCTGTCCTGGATATGTGCGCATTGGATCGTCTGCTGCCGTTACGATGCGAGATACCAGTGGAACGGACACGTGTTGATTTATATGAGAAATGAATTCCATCTGGCCTATTTCCAACGCAGTTTATCAAGTTATTGTCTAAGGAGAAATCACCAAGAGACAATGTGACTCTCGTGAGAGTGATGAGTTCGTACAACGGTACTGCTGGAGATGAAGTAAACAGTCTTCTAAAAACCCATTACCGCTTTGGTAAAGTCTTTAACAGATTGTCATTGGTGTGCCATATCAAGTTTGAACACTTCCAGGGAAACTGTTTACCACACCAAGGTCAGAACTCCTCCTTCTCTATTGAACCATCTCTCAAGCTCAGCCAATATGAGTGTATTTCCTAGTGACGGCTTAAAGCATGTACACAGTCTCTCGTCAACTCAGATCACAGAAACGCAGCAGGATGTCCTCTCTCTTGAACTGAAGTTCAAAATACCACCCAAAGAAGTTAACGAGTTGAACACGCAAGTGCAATTCGAGTGTATGTACGATCAATCAAAGGATCTGTCACCTACGTCTTTTGATGAAATTGGTTGGTTTCGTGCAAAACTGGTAGATATTTTTAGGCACAAAAGTGGTTGAGGCAACCTATCGGGTTGTCATGGTCGCGATTACATTATACTTGGTCTGATTGTATGTGTGTCTAATCCCTGTCTGTCCTTATTTGTATGATGTATATAACTTGCATGTTTCACGTTTGCGACTGATGAGAGTAAATGAAATGTTAACATATCGCAATAAAT
The DNA here is from genome assembly GCA_013368495.1 of Paragonimus heterotremus. Classification (NCBI taxonomy): domain Eukaryota; kingdom Metazoa; phylum Platyhelminthes; class Trematoda; order Plagiorchiida; family Troglotrematidae; genus Paragonimus; species Paragonimus heterotremus. The sequence continues at coordinate 5,402 of LUCH01018695.1, read as the reverse complement.
GTCTTTTTTCCGCTCTGATAAAGATATTTCTAACCAATTTTTATGAGCACTTATTCGTCAGTAGTGTTGACTGAAACAGGAACACTATCAAACCATAAAATAATTGAGAAGAATGCAACACTTGGTTTTTCTAAAGCGTGATAAAAGTTTTGGTGTTGTCGTCATGAGCAAGGATGATTACCTGATGAGAATGAATACCATTTTGGAAGACCAACGAAAGTTTAAGAAGGATAGAAGGACACAATTGTTGGAAAAGCAAATAGCGAGGCAACTTCAGATACTGCTGTTGCACGGCCATATATCTGAAAATCAACATAGGCACATGAAGCCGATCGGCACAGAAACACCACGAATGAGGGATGCACCAAAAATACACAAGAAGGGAGCATGCCTGCGACCAATTCTGTGTATTAACAGTTCAGCACATCATAAAGTTGTTCGATGGCTAGTTGAAATTTTGGATCCCATTCACAAAATGTTATCCCCCATTGCTTAAAGGATTCCTTTGAACTAGCAGTGACATTAGAACGCGTTTCGGTGAGTTCACAAGCTGTGTATTCGATTGACGGTTGGTTCTCTTTTTAGGAACGTTCCTCTTTGAGAAACAGTTGAGTTTTTATGTGATTTTATTCCCAGTCAAAACTGTGATATAGGTATTCCATTTGAATATCTTGAGGACCTCATTGTACTGTGTACAGAAAATGTCAGGTTCAAGTTTGAAGGGCTTCCTTATAAACAAGTAAACGGAGTGGTTATGGGCAGTCCGTTAGGCCCAACATTAACCGACATCTTCTTGGGAATGATTGAACGGCAAGTCTTGGATAATATTCCCAAAACGTTATTGTACAAACGGTATGTTGATGATATCTTGATTTTTACGGATACTGATCATTTTGATTTAGTTCTTAATCTTCTTATCTTTATTCATCCGAAATTATCATTGTCTCACGAAAGGGAATCAAATGGCAGTTTAGTTTTCTTAGATGTACTCATCACTAGGCATGGGAGTGGGACATTACAGCGATCGGTCCATCGCAAAGCAACATAGGGCAGTAATATCTTCAGTCTTCCAGCTTTTCCCCGATAGCATACAAGAGGAGTTTGATCATAACTCTATTTCATTGGGTCAGGCATATTTGCATCCCTGATAAGCTGCAGACGGGACAAGAAATGCTCAGAAGAACGCTACTTGCAAACGGATATACTGAAAAGTCCAAAGACATTCACAGCAGGGTGACCAAATGCAATGAGCCACTACAAACAGCTCAAAAGGAAGGTATATGCTTATTCTTGTAATTCAGAGGTGATCGACTGGCAAACGACATCAAGCACAAACTACAATGTGCCCTATCCCGTACGTATGCGGCTGCCCAATTACACTTGGTTCGAACCACAAAGGATCGGTTCTACACAGTCGCGAATGCAGTCTGTCTGACCATTCTGTCTCTCAAGTTGTTTATCAGTCCACTTGCAGTTGCGGTGACGTTTACATAAGCAGGACAGAGTGACAGCTATCTCAGCGAATGGCAGAACACGTCTCGAGGTGGCTAAAACAACTCATGACACAACAGTCTCAAACCGGTGAATCCGGTACTCGAAGCCCCGCATCATCGATTACCAGACACCTCATGATAACAGGTCACCAGGTTGAACTACTTAGATCAATGAAAATGCTGTCGCATCAACAGAACCCGAAGCTACTGGCCTTTAGCGAAGCCATGTTGATCAGAACTCACCAGCCGGTGCTATGTACACAAAAGTGCTGCGATCAGTTGTGGGTAATGTTCAACTTGAAAGTGGTTGATGCATCTCATAGGGTTGCTGTGGTGGTGATGACATAGTGTTGTGATCCAAGAGCGCGGATGGCACAAGGGTTGTTTATTCGACCGAGCAACAAATGGGTTAACCACTTAAGCAAGACCAGACACAAAACCATTCTTTTGCACTTTTTTACGTGGTTAATAATTATTATCCCTGGTTATTGGATCAAACATAACTAGTGCAGTGAAGATGAGCGATCGTATTATACTATTCATACCGAGCCATTCGGTAGCAGGTGCAGAGCATATATTTTGACATCGTACAAGACAGGAAGAATGCAGGAAGGATCATCAAATTGCAGCATCGCCCATAATGGTCCCTGCTACTTAATGAAACTGAGCATTGACGTCTGTGGCAGCCGAGACGGTCTGAGGTTGAATACCGCGTGCAAAAGAATGGTTTTGTGTCTGGTCTTGCTTAAGTGGTTAACCCATTTGTTGCTCGGTCGAATAAACAACCCTTGTGCCATCCGCGCTCTTGGATCACAACACTAGTTAATTGCTCTGTAGTTTTTAAATATAGGAATCTGTAGAAAGCTCAGAACTGACTTGACTTGATGAAAGGGTAACAACATAGTCGGTGCGAGTTCGCTCCAAATTGAGTCGTTTCCTCCTTTCTAGTTGAGACCTATATGGTGAGCCATGGAACATGTGCATGACGGTAATGCGGGAGAGCTAATGAGAAATGATGGCTTGAATAGTTGATTTTCGTCATTGATCACGTAGATGGTCGGAACAGAGAGGCAAACTTCGTTATTCAGGTTGAGTGTGGGAATGAGTAACATATTGGGTTGGCCATGACAAACTTAAGTTGGTAGGTCTGTAGGAGAGAAAGATCAAAGATTTGTGCTTTTCTGAGACAAAGTCTAGCATCTCTTAGGAAAGTGATAACCTGTACATGTATGAGGCGTGTATTATGGTTCACAAAAGCCGTTACAGGACAGAGAGAATAACACGAGAGGAACTAAAACTAACTATGGCGGGTGGTTGATTTAATGCTTCAGGAAATAACCTTCAGAATATGTTGATGAAACAAAGCGGAGAGGTGATGTGTGCACAGTGATTGGCTTCTATAATTAATTGCTTTGCTGGTCCATTATAACCTACCAGTTAACATGTTTTCACATTTAGTCAATCACTTCCGGTGTCCACCCTGATCTCGACTAACCATAGTAGTGGAATGCAATTGCTCGTGGCTAGTCTGTTTTCCTTCGTACTCTTCTGTAAACACAGTATTCACTAAATCCCTACGTCACTCACATAAGGCAGTTTGTCTCTCTTGCGTCGCACCTATAAAGATACCTTTACTGTTCTGACGTTCACCTCCAATGACACGCAGTTCGAATTTGTTGTATGGTAGTACATTAGGATACACGCAAGTGGAAATGTGTCCGGTTGGCAGATGCACTCATTCGAACTCTTCATTCAGGTGATCACTTTTCTTGTAGGTGTGCATAAAAAGTGTAGTTAACTGTGGGGCATTAGGTGGCCCTTTCACCAGTCTGAAAACGTTTTCCAGTCGGTAAGAAGAGAAAAGGATAGAATGCCTGACCAGTAGATAACCAGAAGAGTCGGAAAACCAACTCACAAAGATCACATTTCCATGATCAAAGGTGGTGTTAAAGGCCAGAAAATGGGTTAGAAAAGACTTTTGTATATATCCCAATTATAGTAAACATGGAACCTTCATGGGGTCGGCCCATCATTCACTCCGTATTGAAACACATCTTGTGTTCAAAGTCACTCTTACCCATGCATTGCTCTACTGGGCGTTATACGGTACATACCATCCACAATTGATAGCAAATTTCGCATTTATTTAGCCGATTTGGCTAGTGTCTTTCTAAACGAACCACTAGACTTGATTTTGGTTTCTCTTAAAATCAGTGTTCATGTAAGGCAATCGTTTCAGTCACTTCGCTGTTGACCTCACATACGGTACGATCGAATTATTGTATGTGAACACTCAGACGCAATGAGCGCTAACGAGAGGTGGCAACAGAAACCGCTGTTTTTTAATCTAGAAGGTAAATATGTTTGGAATCCTTTTGCCGACTTCATCCAAGGTTACCTATCGGACAGGAAGCATAATTTTAGAAAAAGCTGTGGAAAATAGAAGCCCTACCAAGTTATTCAAAATGTTTGATACAGACTTAAAAGTAAAAAATATTACTTATTTATTCTACTGGTAATTCAGCTGGGACTCATAACCCTGGTGGGTAAATATAACAATCAACTAGCCAACACAACATACCGGGAGGTAGCTTGTGAGAAGAACTACACAATCCCCGGACTCGCCTCAAAATCATATCGCAAGACGTGATGACATCCTATATTGTTCCTGTTGATTGTAACAGCTTGCAGTTAGCCGGTTTTTTATCCCGCTCTGCCTACACATACTTAGCTCCGGTCTTCGATTTGTGACACCGAAGTGACACTGCACGTCTAACTTCCATGAATGTTTCATGTGATCTTCTGATGTGATGATGAGTTTCGGGTTTTCAGAAGAAGAAGAAAGGACTAGTTCCGTTCTCAGACGACTTTAGTAAAGTATGGGTATTAAGTAGCCATCGATATGTTGTATTGACTATTTCACCCTGTTAGGTTGATCTCTATGTGGTATGGCAATAGATAAATATTAGGTTGTCATGCCTTCTCAAAAAAGCATTTCGTATGCTAAGCCATCCGACAGAAAACATCGTGAGCATCCCAGCGATAGTTGGTTCGACTATGGAAGAATAATTTCGTGACAAAAAACTAGTGGTGAAAGGGCCTGGCTATGTTAATCCTTTGGCGGGTGAAAACTTCCCTTCACCATAGTACCCAACAGCTATAATGGTCATCTGAAAATTGGAAGTAGTCAAAACCACTCACCTTTGTTCCCAGCTTTAAAACATTGATTTCACTGGGCTTCTAATGTGACCAAACCGAAATCTAGCATGTTAATAAATCGAATCATGTGGTAACAGGCCCCCCAGGTCGTCTGTCGGACGGACACAATTAACCCGTTATTGAGGCGTCTTCAGGTCATCCAGGCCAATTAACTCCGGGACAATTTATTCTGGGACACTTTATACCCGGATAACTAATGTTAGTAAAATTACAGGTTGTTGTTGTGTTGTTGTTGTTGTTTCGGTTACGGAATCAATCACTATAAGTGAACAGAACTTTATAATGACCTCATAAACAGTTGAAAAATATCTAATAAAAGTGTATGGACGATACTCGCTTATAAACGTAGTTGCAACAAATATCTGTGCCCATTATCATTTGAGATAATGCATCATAGGTTTTTTGAAAATCACCAAACCGAGCTCAGGACACACGGGATCCGTATTGACAAATTCAGATCACATACGTCCTCAGAGGAGTAGAATCCTTTCTGTCTTTTAATATTCAAGTGCTTTGCCCCGTTCTCATCAAATCCAAGCAGTCTATCATATGCTTTACATCAGGAACAGTCGAGAACTGCTGCAGCATTACCGACAATCGAATGTAGCCGGGCGTTTACGTATGACAGTTCAGTCGTGCCTAGTATGAGGTTAGTGGTGCGGTAGTCAACACGGTCGCCTCATTAACGCG
>LUCH01018694.1:0-12318 GCA_013368495.1 Paragonimus heterotremus | reverse complement strand
ACATAGACGACATCCTCGTGGCTAGCTCTTCCCCGGAAGAGCACATCATCCATCTACGGACGTTATTTCAACGTCTAGTTTCATATGGCCTTACCATCAACGGAGCTAAGTCCGAACCCGGTCGAACTTCGTTGGATTTTTTAGGCCACAGCATTTCGGCAGAAAGGATTAAACCGCTCGATTCCAAGGTCGAGGCTATCCGGTCCTGTCAGCTTTCCGACACAATTCCCAAGCTCCGCCGCTTCAATGGACTTGTGAATTACTATCGACGATTTATTCCCAACTGCGCCAAGCTTACGCAACCTCCGACTGACCTACTCTGGGGCAATAAACGTACTTTACATCTAACCTCCGAAGCTACTACCGCTTTCGCCACCTTGAAGGAGGCACTCCTCTCTGCAGTCATGTTGCATTACCAACAACCGGACGCACCAGTCAGCATCGCCGTGGATTGATCGGACACAGTCATAGATGCAGTGCTGCAGTAAGCATTTCGCGAGACTTGGAAATCGATTGCATTCTTTTCTGAACGTCTCAGCGATACCGAAACGCGATACAGCACCTTCGGTCGTGAACTTTTAGCTGTGTACAAGTCTGCGCGCCATTTTCGCCACAAACTCGAGGGCCGTGACTTCATTTTCACGGATCACAAACCTCTCGTGCACGCTTTGCGGAATTATTCCGATAGACATCCACCTAGAGAAACTCGACAGATGGACTATATAGCCCGGTTTTCTACGGACATTCGCCATGTCTCCGGAGCCGCAAACGTCGCCGCGGATACTCTACCACGAATGCACAGCGTGTTTACAGCCAACGACTTGATCTCGCATCGCAATATAGCGGCACAACAACAGTCCGATTGCACGTCTATGGATGATATAAAACGCACGAACCTACGTATTGTCACAGTTCCGTTGACATCTTCGCTTGGTACCATTATATGTGACAATACGCTGGGATACTCCAAGCTAGTCGTGCCACATTCGTAACGAAGAGCAGCTTTCGATGCATTACATAACCTGTCACACCCAGGGATACGCGCATCACTAAGGCTGATTGGAGATCGATTCGTCTGGCCTAACATGAATCGGGACGTATGGCATTGGGCCCTTGCTGTCTTGCTTGTCAACGTTCCAAGGCCAACGGACACACAAATAGCCCGCTGGAATCTTTTCCAACTCCCGACGATCGTTTTGAACATGCCCACCTGGACCTCGTCGGACCACTTCCACCTTCTCGAGGCTTCACCCACTTACTCACCTGTACCGACCAGTTCACTCGCTGACCAGAAGCCAAACCGTTGTCAGACCCATCAACAAAATCTGTCTCTCGCGCTTTCGTCGAGCGTTGGATCGCATGTTACGGTTGTCCGTCGACCATTACAACTGATCGCGGCACGCAGTTCGAATCAGCTTTATTTTCACAACTGGCCAAACTGTTAGGCGTGCATCGAGCACGCACCACAGCCTATCACCCACAAGCGAATGGACTCGTAGAGCGTTTTCATCGTCAGCTCAAAGCTCTTTTACGTGCTCACGAGCGGACGGATTGGACGGAAGCATTACCCCTGGTTCTACTTGGTATTCGCAGTTGTGTCAAGGACGGCAGTACGACCCCAGCATCACTCGTCTATGGTCGTCCTTTAAGCCTTCCAGCTGATTTCTTCCAGCCGTCAAGCAAAGCCGCTGTCGACAATCAAGACTATGCCAACCGACTAGCCAATTACATGCGGTCACTACAAGCAAGTGCTACACATATTCAACAGTCCTCGTCTTATGTTCCTAAAGAACTCAGCACTTGTGAGTTCGTGTTTCTGCGAACAGACTCTGTCAAGAAACCGCCGCAGCAACCGTATAAAAGGCGTTTTCGTATCGTCAAACGGTCTGCAAAAACTTAAGCGATCGACAGCTTTGGTCAACACCTCACGGTCTCGATTGATCGTCTTAAACCTGCTTTCACTGACTCACCCCCTAGTGTGACAACACAAGCACCTCTTGAGCCGTCTCCACCTACTTCATTCTCCGACAGAGCCCCATCGTTGCCTTCTGACGAACTCCCCCCTCAACTTACAACTCGGTCAGGGAGGCACGTCCATTTTCCCGTGCGCTATCTCGAGTAGTTTGCCTTTTTTCTATTTCATATTTATTGTAAAGTTGCTAATTCTCTATGTTTATTTCATGTTTTGTCGGACAGCAACTAACAGTTTTTCGTAGGTACAATTTCCTGGCTCGTTTTGCACAGAAGAAAGCTGCATATAAATGTAAATATCTTTAGGTGCTGCAGGACACGCGTTACGGTGGGTATCTGCCTTTTTCTCTAAAGTTCAGGTAATTCACCTTTTCTTATTTCTAGGTCTAATGCGATGCATCGCAACAGTTGCTGGGCCCGAAGAGAGAACCTTGAACGCCATAGCACACTGTGCCGGCGCAGTGAGGAAATCACACCCCTGTCACGTCTTCAGGAGGCGTTTTCAGGTTGGGTGGCTCGCGCGCGGCTGGCCAGCAAGACAGCAGCCGTTACCCAGGATTAAAATCAATAATTAGAAGGCGTTACATATTAGTCACCCTTCTAGAGGGGGCTGATGTAGTGAGATCACCTTCGACGTCCCTAAAATCCTAAACTCCCTGCGACGTCAGAGTTGCCTTGCCAGTACCACTGCGCCAGTTCACATTACCTCGTGAATGTAAATTTACTACAAACCACTAACATCAAGGTTAGTGTGTTGGTGTTAGTATCGCAGTTTTGCTCGTAGCTGTATAAAGAATCTGCGCCATCTCCAACATTGTAGGCTGCATTCACTAGGATAACAGTGTTTTAGCTACTACCGTTGGGAACGCCGCCCAACTAGGCTGACACTTGTTTGAATCCTGAAGGTCAACCGGAATTCCCGTTGACATACGTCCTCTCTGGCGGCTGCCGCGCGGTTGTGCTGAAGGTTCTTTCACGTCCATTTCCCTAGCGCCATTATTCGTTACGTTAAAGTCCGCTTGTGTACGACTCACCGTTTTCTCACTGAGACTTCTGATCCGTGTTAATATAAGGCTGGGGGAAACTTCGGCTGTGTGAACCTCGGAGCTAGCATCGCGAAAGGTGTTTAACACCGCCCTTTCTTGTTCACCTGGAGAGGGTGTGGTCGGAAATCATCCCCACTAAACCAGCCTCCCCTCCCGCAGTATCTTCTTCCTCAGATTTTTCGCAGTTCCCTGAATTTGTGCTGTGGATATAGCCACTGTGTTACGAGCGACCGCCACACCCGGAAGGGCGAGAGCAATATACTCAATCAGTGGGTTCAATTCCGACCTCATGTCAGATAAAGCCGTCTGGGTATCAACGAGATCTTTTCCAACTGTGGCCATGTGCATTGCATGGACGTCCCTAGACTTCTAGCAACTACACTTTAGAGAGTCATGTTTCTGCTCACTGGCGGCGGCTGGTGGCGGAACGGCTACAGCCCCGGATAAAATGCAACCTCCACAAAAAAGGCAGCTCGTGCAAATAAATGGTTTTTTTGACGAAGCTAGTAGAGTGTATTGGTCCTCCTTGAGGCCGGCGCACTCAATGTGGTACCAGTGTAGACACGTCTGGCACCGCATACCGTTTTGAACAGTCTTGCGACAACCGAAACGGCTACATACACTCGATATTTCTGAACCACCGATGCTGATGGATCTCGTGCGTGTCATTGTGAAGAAAAACGTTAACGTTATATAAAACGAAACGGTGGGCGAACGGAGCAGAGTGTAAAGCTACTAAATAGTGAAACCGAACAGATATTTGCTCAGATATCAATCGGCCCTATAGATGCGTTAAACGGTTCAATAAAAAACGGGTGTAAATACTGCTAAGCGGATAATTTGATACGGAACGAAGCTAGTACGTTGTTTGCCAACGAATAACAGTAATCGTAAGTGAATTTATGATGCACAAAACACCAACAGGACAAGGACTGCGAGCAAACTTGAACTGTAACGTGCAACGGAGTGGGGGCACTTAGGAACAGCGTCTCTCTCAAGGACGATGGTCAAACGGGATTCTGGAACAGTAACAAAAACGGACATGCACGAGCCAGAGGCCCAGTAAGTCATGCACACAACTTACACAGTCGAAAACTCAAATGGCGTCAACCGAACGACAGTAAATTGTATTACAGAACCAAATCTCGAGTTTCCCGCGCAATGGTTTTCTCTTTCTGTTATGTGACTGTTTAACTATCCCAATATCCTGTCCAAATGGTTGATACGTACGATTCGATAATATACGTTCTGTGTTGTTTTACCCACTTATGCTTTGCGACTATAATAGGTTCGATCGTTGTAGTGTGCCGCCGTCTTGTTTGACCACATATACTTCCTTCCGCTCTCTGTCAGGTCCTCGGACAGGCGGGCTGGCCGCGTCCGTGCACGGGGCTGAGGAAGATGACTAACCAGAGCCCGAAGTCGGCGGTCAGTGAGCATGAGGCCGATCCTGATTATTGGTTTGTTTCCGGACCGTGGGGTCCCCTGTATATATGGACAAGGACACGGTGTGAACTGAATCCCCTTCGGTATCTGTGCTGTGCTAATACACGTTCCTCGTTGCCTTGTGACATTTTTCTTTTTGTGCGATGTAGACCCTATTGTGCTTTGATTACGAACGTTGAACACCGTGTGTTTTGTCGCTCGTGACTGACTCATTGGAATATTACAAATTTGGCACCCACGGTGGGACTCTATTCTACGAATAATGCTCAGTTCATCAGACACCGATGAGATACCGAAACTTATTCAGGAGACCGACAAAGTGTGTATTTCGAACACTGAACATGAACGTCACATACGACAGGAGCGTAGACTTCCAGCACCAGAGAAATACACTATTGGAGAAGACTTCCACATCTGGGAAGCTCAGATGCGCCCCTATGTGAGACACTTCTCCCCAGGCCGGCAAGTGGGCGTTGTGTTGTCTTTGATTTCTCGTGAGACGTTCGGGAAAACTGTTGATTCTGATATTCCAGGGGATCCTGAGGGCCTATTTCACTCTTTACGACGAAGAATCGTAGGTCTCCGCCCTGCACTTGAATATCGGAGTGAGTTTCATGAAAGACGCCAACGCAGTACGGAAAGCTTAATGGATTATATTCAGCAGCTGAGGAGACTAACGCGACTGGCGTTTGTGGAGGAAACGCAAGAACGGAGGGAAAGCCGTGTTTTAGAGTGATTTTTGGAAGGGATCCGACAGTCGCAGTGTCAGCGTGAGTTTCTCCTCCGCTCCCCTAAAAGCTTGATGAAGGCTGAAAAGTTGGCTGAATTTTTGGACCAGGCGGTACGTGTTGAGCCCGCTGATGAACAGTTTACCTGTGTGACTCAAGGACCTCTTTCTAATCAAGGCCAGGGTCGGATGGCCCGCGGAAACGTTTACACAAGGGGCGAAAATTGTGCACAAGGCCAGCTAAGAGCGGAAGTTCCAATGAACGGGCGACACGACTAGCGGAGATACTTCACTTGTGGCCGGCATGGGCACGTGGCACGTTGGTGTCCATTATCTGCTCGGAAGCATACGCATCTTGGTAAGTCTCCGGGGTGTCAGTCGCGTATTCCTCTTGTTTCTAAATATGATAATAGGGATGTTACACTGTGTCCTGTTTTGAAGGTACGAGCTGGTGTTCGCGACTGTGATTACTTGCTAGATTCCGGGTCTAAATGTAGCCTGATTGACAGAGAGACATACACTACCTGCCAGCTTAACGTTGTTGCAAGGCCTATCAGCCAGGTTATAGCTGTTAACGGACAACCTTTACACATCCTGGCTTGTGTTCGCGGAAATATGCAGGTAGGGAAGTGGACTTGCACGCTGACATACTCAGTTGCTCCTAAGTTACCATTTCACGTTGTTTTAGGAAGTGATTATCCAGTCGCCACCGGATGTATCCTGGGCTTGTCTGACCGTGCGGTACGCATGTTTGGCGGGCTTCTTCCCTTAGAGACTGTGTACAAAACATTATCGGGTCTTATTGGGGCACCCAAAAGACAGCACCCGGCCAGTGAAAAGGCGCACCTAGAATCCGAGTGGCAAAAATTTACAAAGGGCATTGTTTTCCACCTTCTAGCGCATATAACACAAAGTACGGGAAGTAACAGAGGAGCACCGGACGACATTTTGGTGGGAGGGACTGCTGCCTGGGGGCACCCATGTGGTGCGACATAGTATTGATACAGGTGTTGCACGCCCGATTCGGCAAGCGGCTCGTCGCTTACCAATCCATTTCAAACAGCAGGTGGAAAAACTGTTGGCGGAGATGTTGGAAAGAGGTGTCATCTGTCCGTCGGCATCCCCATGGGCGTTTCCAGTAGTGTTAGTTTAGAAAAAGGATGGTTCTTTAAGATTATGTGTTGACTACCGTCAGTTAAATGCGGTGACTAAAAAGGATTCGTTTCCACTACCACGGATCGATGAAACTATTGATGCTGTTTCGAGTGCTGAATGGTTTAGCACCCTGGATTGTGCGTCTGATTATTGGCAAGTGGAAGTAGATCTTAGTAATCGCATGAAAACCGCATTTGTAATACCCTCCGGTCTGTATGAATTTGAAACCAGACTATTCTGATTAACCAATGCGCCGGTCACCTTCCAGAGGTTAACGCAACAGGTGCTGCGTGATCTGATCCCTAAACAGTGCCTGGTCTATTTGGATGATGTGAACGTCCATGGACGAGCTATTGATGAACAGTTGTATGATTTACCTAACGTCCTTTCCAAACTAAAGGAAGCTGGATTGAGGTTAAATCCTACGAAATGTTATTTTATGCAGACTGAAGTGAAGTACCTAGGACACGTCATCTCCAAAGCCGGTGTGGGTTGTGATACCGAAAAGGTGCATACGGTGAAAGAATGGCCAACTCCTGTGAGTGCTGACGAGGTCCGCAGTTTCCTCGGGTTGGCTTCTTATTATCGACGGTTTGTCCCCGGATTTTCTCACGTGGTTAAACCCTTAGCGACGCTGACTGAGAAAGGATGTTTGTTCGCGTGGTCTGAGAAGTGCCAACGGTCGTTTGACCGGCCAAAAGGTGCATTGTGCACTGTTCCTATCATAGCGCTTCCGGATACCAAGGAAGGCGCGAAAATGTTTATCCTGGACACGAACGCTAGTGAAGCTGCTATAGGGGCTGTCCCGTCCCCGTTAGATAATAACGATGTAGAGCGTGTCATTGCTTATGGGAACAGAAGCCTAAACAAAAGTGAGAGGAATTAATGTACTGCTAGGAAGGAGATGCTAGTCTTGGTACATTTCATCAAACATTTCCGACATTATCTCCTAGGGAGATGTTTCTTGGTTCGAACGGACCATTCACCTCTTTATTGGCTGAGAAACCTCAAATATCCGGAAGGACAAGTGGTCCGTTGGCAAGAATTCTTGCAAGATTATGTCTTTGAATGCAAACACAGGCCTGGATTACGTCACAGAAACGCTGATGCGCTGTCTAGACGACCGAATCTCAGTCACGGAGATTGTCCGTCATGATCGACTAGTTACTCTCTGATGATTACTATCAGACTAGAAGAGGGTAATCGGTGGGCAACCATCCAAAGCAACGATGCTGATTTGAAAACCATATACAGCTGAATGAAAGAAGGTGGTCCACGTCCGACCACCGAGCGGAAAATTATCTGCAGGGAGTAAATGCGCATATGAATAGACCGTTAAAATGTGGATTTCAATCAATTCTGAATGGCAATTGACGGAGTGTTTTATAAACCATGAAATGAACCTATTTTTCTGTAGGAAATAAGTTTGTTTTAAACAGGGACGTTAAGGAATAACGATATTTCGATTTTAAAAAATGCCTTAACGTGGTAGCTGAAATTTGGACCTCGGTTAATTTAAGGAGTTTTAGCAACACCATCATAAACAACGCGATAAGCTCACGTGTGATGCCGGCTAGGTAATCTGTGCGTTCTGATCGCACACAATTGTCGGTCTGAATTGGGAACAAAGACACCTAGGCTGGGTTCGATTAAAACTCAAGCTGGCTGGAATAATGCTAAATGTTCGGAAAAGTTTCAAACGAACTGTAAATATCGGATGTAACAGGTATGCGACAAACTGTAGGGAAGACGGCATATCAGATGTCATAGACGCAATTCAACCAAGTTCACTGGTTCAGTCTATGTTCCAATTCGTTCCTATTCACTGCAATAGTCGATTAGTAATGTTTGCATCGTTTGCAACCATAAACAGCATATGCGCAATTCACCGTTATTGTTTTCCTAATTATTTAGGTCTGTAGAGCAGATTGATTCTCGTTTTCATTCGAACTTTCTTTCATTATTGCCAATTTTTCCTATATTTTTAATTCCATCTACCACGCTGTTGGTTGATGTGGTCTCCGCTGGATACGCACATACCTGCGTCTATGTGAGATTTTCTCAACTTTCATCGCTTCTAATTGGTGTACATGGTTCACTGGAGGGCAGGGGTTGTGGTGTGTCTGTGACTCCCTCTTTTCGGGTTTTTCTATAAATTTTTGTTATCACCTGTGCCTAGCAGATTTCAGCGCTTCTGATTGGTCTGCATGGTCCGCTGGGGCACACGCCGCGTCCTATGCTTTTCAATAGGGATTTCTTATTGCCATGTTAAAGAATCCGACGCCCACAATATACGTGCTAAAATACTTTTCTGTGAATTGTGCTTTCGATAATCCATTAAAATGTTGAAGAGAGCTGACGTACAATTGAGATGGTATAATGAACATCATGTGGAACTGGGAACCCCAGGTATTTATTGACACAGTGAGCAAATAGATACGACTGCAGTAGGCGATTTTCGGGCACAACGTGAGCTTTATTCGGCGCGGTCTGACTACCAAAATTACTGCTCGCTGTATTCGGACATTTGCTTGGTTGGCAATATGGCAGCCGGGACCTGGATGAAATTGTGGTGCCACATGCAAAACATAGTACGTTAAACCCCACTGTTCTACAACTGAACGCACTGACGTGTATGCTCGACAATCAGCCTGCCTGCACCCTATAGTCACAACTCGTCTTGTTGTTAACAATGCAGTAGGGAGGTACGATTTCCAAAGTGCTTCAACACTAATTGGCTGGCGAAAGTCGTCAACTGAGACAGTATACATTTGATGTACACGTCGACGCTAACCACCTCGCGGCGGTCACAACCATAAGTGTATTGCATCTCGAACTCCCGCATCAGCCACTCGCTGCGGGACCAAATTTTACTGATGGCCGTAGCTGAATGGTCTCGTGGATGAGTGCGCTTCTCAATTTGCTCATTTACATACTCCAGACGGTCGTTTGTTCGATTTCCGAAGTGAACAACGTCTGATTGTGCATGGATGGCCCACTTAGGCTTCATATAAAGCCAATTGCACATTAGGTAGTTCATAAACTTTGGGTGCGTGCGTCTGGTTGACGCAACATCTTGGTCGAACCCTAAGTGTAAACAGACGAACGTTTTCACTCACTCTTCTACGTCATCTATAGTTGTCATACGATGAAACAAGTGGCGACTTCTAAGTGAATTGGTCCAAATGGAGATTACAAGGTTAAAGACAACAACATACGTCTTTCCTCACGGTATCTCGAACGTGGAAATAACATAGCATTATATCGCACCCAAGCACGACCCGCGCTGCTCGCATTTGGGCCGCTATTTTGTCCATCACAAATGTTCTCACAGGTATGTGATCCCCATCACCTCACGAAATATTTCAAACAAACGACAAAGGGAAGCGTACTTTCCACTCCGAACGTAACCATACATCACGGGTCTTCCATGGCCCATTCCGTCTGTGACAAGAAATTGATATAGCTTCAAGCTACAACTGCACATGTGAACTGATATAGGACCTACTGGTGGCGGTCGGTTCCATGTATGGCATCGACGTTGGCTACATCAGGAAAACGTCTGAACAACTGTACTTACTCCTTCCGCGCGAAGCATATGTGCGTGTGTCTATTACCATCATCTTTGGGGATACGCAATACGCCGTTTTTC
Source organism: Paragonimus heterotremus (assembly GCA_013368495.1). Taxonomy (NCBI): domain Eukaryota; kingdom Metazoa; phylum Platyhelminthes; class Trematoda; order Plagiorchiida; family Troglotrematidae; genus Paragonimus; species Paragonimus heterotremus. Next base: position 2,321 of record LUCH01018694.1, on the reverse strand, counting down.
TCAACGTGATCGAGAGTTTGGGGCAGGTTTTCTGTAACATCAATGTATACAAACCAACTTTCTTATTGTCGGAGGTTTTAAACGATGACGGATGTTGCAAATATCCATTGTGGTGATATACTTGCCATAAACATCCGCAGCATACTGCTTTAACTCCGCAGTTGGAGTATTGTACTCGAACAAAAGCCTAGAGTCGCTCACTCCAGTTGCTATGAGCCAGTGATTTGTTGGGTGTGCAACCTACAGCAAGGCAGTTAGGTCATGGTTGTGCTCTAACTTAAAAGAGCTAACAACCAACATCGTTTTCCTCCTGGTGACGTTAAAGCGTGATTGACAGCATGTGTCACGAGAAATGAGCAATGGAAATTAAGTGAACTCAACTCACTAAGCACGTCGTAATCCGCGTATTTCGTTCTCACGTCGCTTGTACTTGGTACACCTGTACGCCGTCTACCACGTAACCCCAGTAGTGCTCACACTCAAATTATCATACTTCAAGCGTCCGTTGTTCGATTTTTCACTTGAACCGAGCACAAACAAAACACTGTATTCCTTCATATATCTCTCCAAACAACTTCGAAATTTTTGGAAGCTAGAAAATTCCCGATCCTCGAATAGATCCTTCAATCCCCGAAGATAATCCATTACTTAAAATCAAATTAAAAAACAATTACTCATTTATTAACATAGAATGATTAACTATTAATCGAACATAAACAGGTACTTCACATGAAAACGCATAAGTGCGAAACGACGGACAAACCCATTGACTGTCGGTTAAAACAAACTTTTCAACGCTCGCCAACATTTTTGTCTCAGAAACTGGTGATTTTCAGTTTCTTAAACGATGTCACCTTAGTATTACCCCATATTTCCGGATCCCTCATAAATTCGCTGTTTTAGGACAAATTCTGCTCCCTTGGAATAATTTTCATCACCACCGAAGAGATGGCAGGATGCAGTTGGGAGGCGCGCTGTTTGTGGTCGTCGTGGCGCCATCTCTATGTAGCCGATGGCGTTCTATACCACCAATAAGGCTTCGAATATGATGCCGTGATTGCGGTCCCCAAATCAGCGGTTCGTATGGTCTTGGAGGAGCTTCATGAGAATTCGGGGCATGCGGGCCAGAACAAATTGGAAGCTGCTGCAAGACAGCGTTCCTGATGGCCTCACCAAAGAAGGGACATCATAAATGTGTGCAGTAATTGTAACATGTGTGCATAAATTAAGAGCTTCAAGAGGCGGCAATGTGCACCGTTTCAGAGTAGGTTGACGGGATACCCGAATGAGGTATTGGAAGGTGATATTGTTGGACCACTACCGGAGACTAGCAGGGGAAGTAGATACATCCTAGTGATGGTAGATCATATCACCAAGTGGTGCGAAGCCGTGCCAGTTGCAAGAGTAGATGATGTAACAGCCAACAAATTCATTTTTGACCACTGGATTTTGCGCTGGGGTGTTCCGACTCAGCCGCTCTCTGCTCGAAGATTTCGAATGTGCGTTGATGCATGAACATTGTAGAATATTAGGCACAAGACAAACGAGGACGGGTGCCTGTCACCCACAGGACAATGGTGCTATGGAACGCGTCGATCGCACGCCAAAATCTCTCCCAAAGGCGTTCGTAAATTCAGAAAACACTAGATCATGGGACGAATCCGTTTCTCATTGCCTGCTTGCATGCCAGACTAGCGTCTATTCACCTACAGCACAGTCCCCAGGTTATCTGTTTACAGGAAAGGAAATGCGGCTGCCATCTGAGTTGCTTGTTCCTATGTTGCCGCCAGACAACCTGTTGACTTCGGATTACCGCCTCCAATTACGTGGTCGATTGATAAAGGCACATACCTTAGCGTGTGAACACCTGCGAACGGCCCAGTGGAGGCAAAATAATTATTGTGACAAGAAGGCGTATGGGAGCCTCTTGCAACCGGGTGATAAGGTCTGGCTACTTGCGGAGGCGTCAGAGATTGGAGTTTCCAGAAACTTGTTTCATGAATAGAAGGGACCATATATTGTGCACGAGATTATTTCCGAATCCATCCATGGTATACGTGAAGCCAACAACGACCGGTCTTGGTTCAGAGTAGTACACTTCAATCGGTTAAAGCCTGATACCGCAGGACGAGATTGGCCGACTAATGGGGACAGTTTGGAAGTAGCTGAGGTGTGCACTATACCGTCAGAAGAAGGACGGTCAGAAGTACTGCTACCATTGCTGATAGGGGGTAATGTAGCAGCACACCGTTGTGTGGTCAAGGTCATATGCCCGGACCGACTTACTGTGGCATTTGATCTGAATGTTATTCCCACACATC
>LUCH01018693.1:0-12078 GCA_013368495.1 Paragonimus heterotremus | reverse complement strand
TATATTTCCTGATTTGTGTGTTGAGAATTCTAATAAGTAATGTTCTACTGTGGAGAGATTTCACAGTAGCGTCGCGATATCTACAGATTACACCTAAATGTTTGAATACTTCGTGTGACCTCCAGGTAGGCGAAGTAATTCCCAACCACGAATGGGCTTCCAGGGATGTTTGGCCTTATGGCGTAACCACTGAGATATTTTCCAATAATGATGGACACGCACGTCAGGTGTCAGTAAGAACTTTAGATGTTACTAATGTCAGACGGGACATCAGATCACTTTGTTTTCTAGAGGCGTCCACAGAGCAACATCAGGTAGCCACGAGTAATGCAGAAGGTACGGATCCCTTTATTGAACCAGTCGATCGCCGTTGTTCCTACTGCCACCTCGAGTTTGGAAAACCAGCTGGTTTTCGGGGCCCAGTGTTGATCTTGTTAAGGTCTGTTGCATTATTTTGAGATTGCTGTGCCTTGTTTGATCAGTGTTGAATGGTGGCCCTATCTTTCTTCATTTTTCTAAGAATAAATAGTACCAACCATTTTTATTCTTACACCAACTGCAATAACCGTTTCTTTTACTCTTATTCAGTCTGACCCCTATACCTTTCTAAATTTCAAAACAAGACATTCTTCTTCCATGTTCTTTCTTGAGTAGCCTATAATTCTCACCATTTCTCGATGCGTGAACAGTCACTTTGCTCCAATCCGACTAACTACCATTTGTTTGAATGAACTCAAGTCCGTTTTCTCGTCCCCCATTACGGAATGGTGCCTAACTGTCAGAGTTGTACGGGCACATTCTTTGTCTAATTTGTGAGGGCATTTCATAATCGAGGTATGCTATTTAATTTTCATGTACATTGGTTCAATTTGCACCGTATTAAATCAAGTCTTGGCGAGCGTCTTCTCATTAACCGTTTCAAAGATAGCTCATCTTATCTGCCGTTGGATATTGAGAAAGGCATTTTTGGATTAACCGATAACGCGTAACTCGCTGTGAGACATGAAACGTTAGCGAACGATTCAATAATGGATAAGATGGCTGCGCCGCATCGCCCAGCGAATGCAGATTGAACTTTCTTGACGTTTCCCGCATGTTGTGAATGTGGATTCCACCCACGGGGCAAACAGGCACAAGTATGTCATTGCATATTTCCTCATACTTTTGAAGGTGGAAGTAATGTCAATTCATGGTGACAGACGGTATGGGACACGGCTGACCCGTGATGTACGGGTATGTACGTGATGAGAAGTGTGCTTCACTACGTAGACCGTCCGACATTTTTCGGGAAGTGATAGGCGATCACATTGAGGTGAAAACATTCGTCATGGATAAGATGGCTGCGCAGCTGAGGGCAGCCCATGTGGTGTTCGGCTGCAACATCCTGCTGTGTTACTTCAATGTACGTGATGCCGTACGCAAGCATATAAGTGGGTGAAATTTGTCCATCAGGTTTGCTGAAAGACACTCTTTTCACAGTCGTTTTCTCTTCCACAGAATGGTAGACCACGGAGAAGAATAAGTTGCACTCGTACGCTGTTCACCGTAGGTTCGAACGTGATTTGTATACCGTCGGCCGAACGGATAGGAAGTTTCTGAGTAATTTGTTGTGTAATTGGCTGTACATCGAGACGAAGCGGGCCGTCCATGCTCGAGTCAATGTTGTCTACTTTGGAAGTCGGACGAATAATAGGCTGGAGAACGCAAACGTACGGTTGAAAAAGAGGACGCATATAAGAGGCGTCCTAGCCGTTGCCAGTCAGAAAATGTGGACCCACGGCGGGTGGCTGCTTTGGGAGTATAAAATACAAACCACCCATTGGTGCGACCGTCGTGAGGTTGTGAAGGTCGACTGGTACGTGAAGAACACTTCACAGAATGATCAGATTCGCAAGCCATCTTATCCATGACCATCTGAACGGTCGGACTTCACGACTCCCTTCTGAAACGACATCTGGGCGCAAGGTACGCGGTTGTCTAGAAATCACACTGAACATTGCGGCTTCGTGTGGATGTAGTACAGGTCACGCGTGAGTGTACTCTTTACGGTACAATTTGGCTGTTACGCACTCGAATTCTGCCAGTGCTTCGTAAACATATCTACCCCTACGGTAAGGTCTTGTTTAGTTTTCATTCCCATTTACCAATTTGCCAATTCGGTAGTTGGTAGACCCACAGCTTCGGTCGCTTGCTGCAGACAATTTCAACCTTCACTATAAAACCTCGCACCATCTACTCGATAAACCGCATAACTGCACCAGCCGCACGGCGGCCACTTGCTTTTGCCAGTAAGACAGTGGAATGTGCCAGGACTGGCTTGTCTTTATACGACTTCCCCATGGGCTCCGCAACAAGCGGTGTGCAGCCGAGGTAGGTGAAGGAGCCAAAATCTGAATTGCCGCGTGGACACTGTGGTGACCCCGTACAGATGGACAGTTGTTGCAGTGACGCCGATCAGCGGATTTTTCACCCCAATCGGCAGACAAAAACGAGTGTCCATTCTGTGACAAACAACTCCGGCCTAAGTCGCCTGGTAAGTGAGCGTTTCGAATCCTTATTTTTGTCAGTTCCCTCTACTTCAGACGTTGTTCGCATTTCCCTGGTGATTATGGGAAACAAGTCTCACACGTCACTCAACGGACGTCGACTTAGACTGGTCCGCTGACAATGTACCGCTTGCACACGTGTCGAAGAAAGCGCGAACCAACATCACCTGAAACGATCATCCTGTTGATATAATTGAAGAAAGCAAGTTCCTTCATATATACGTACACAGATTTTTACAGACATCAGATGCAATGAACAACATGATGATGAAGACTTCATCTGATACACGGTTTCAGTCATCCCGGGGGACACCTATAACACGTGAAAACCGAAAGGTGCATTCTGTGCTATAAAAAGCGGAGGAGGTAAGTACAGTTACTTACAGTTACCAAATACATAATTCGAAATTCTATCCCTACGTTGTCATCCTCAGTGACTTCACTCCTCCACCCAAGTTTTTCAGCATAGGGGACGGTTTGACATAATTCGTAGGGTAGGAAGAAAGGACGGAGCCGTTATAAATGTCTAAGCATGGAGTACAGTTTGGCACAACTCGTAAGGTAGGACGAGTGCATTGATCATAGCTTGAGTGAACCGGACGGGGCAGCTATTAAGGTGAATAGGTGCAGCATAATTAGGCGATGATTATGGGTTAAGTTAACCGGACGGAGCAGCTACCAACATCAGCGCAAGGCGAATGAATCGGAATAGCAAACGCGTGCAACAATGTCGACGTATATTATATAGTTCACAACATTTTCGTATGAGGTAAGGTGAACGGCAGTTTGCCGATCATGTTTTCTGGATTTCGTTTTTGCCGAATGATCTCCTGAAGATGTGACTGGGACAGCCGACCGTTTGATCCATATGTGGCAAGAAAGTGCCTTTTAGCAAAAGAACCGAAGATTCTCCGTATTTTTCGAGTGGGTCTATCCCAGGATACACGAAATTGTTTGAATGATTGGCTGTCCAGTGCTCGTAATGAGCTGTTCCATCCAAAGCTCTGTAGGCCCTCCATTTGTCCGTGATTATTGTTGGTCGGCTGAAAGTGAAAGAATCAAATAGTGTAATTGGCTTACTCGAACAGGTCTTCGGATAAGGAATAATAAGTTGACTGTATTTCGTCTGTTCCTAGGTGAGACCACCACGAACGTTGTGAATGTTCTGTTGTTGTTGAAGGCCCAGCGTAGCAAAATTGTGAATGCCTCTTTTAGCGTAAAACGGGCATTTCAAAATATGGAATCTATTCGAACGGAATAATGTTGCTTACCTGGTTCCCTGATAGTATTTTCAATAACGAGGAGTATACGTTTTCACCTGGCTGTTTCTACCTACAGTATAGGGTAAACACGCGTAACGCATCCCAATCTATCAGTAACAACGTGCGTATTGTTTTCTTTATTGCTTGTTGAATATTCTTCAATATAGGTTGTCACATGTACGCGAGTCCATGCTCATTTATCTGAGAGAAAATGACCAGCTTTTATGTTCGTTAGTTATCCGACGAAAACATTGATTCTCACTCCTACCATTTCAGCTATGAACCTTCTATCTTCGTATCATGGACGATTACGATTCCGATGAGAGTTGGTCTATGATTTCGCCGGCTGCAGAATTCACTGACGGCTGCCAGTGTGTTACTTCATTTTCTGACATAAATAAAGGAGATCATTACAACTTAAACCCATCAGTTTAAATACACGTATATTCTGAATTCTCCCGATTTCCGCTTATCAACGTTGAACATAGCTTGAGTGAACTGGACGGAGAAGCTACAAGTGTGAACGCGTACCACATACTTAGGTGTTGATCGTAGCTGCCATGTTCAGCGTGATTTCTAGACAACCGCGTACCTTGCGCCCAGATGTCGTTTCAGAAGGGAGTCGTGAAGTCCGACCGTTCAGATGGTCATGGATAAGATGGCTTGCGAATCTGATCATTCTGTGAAGTGTTCTTCACGTACCAGTCGACCTTCACAACCTCACGACGGTCGCACCAATGGGTGGTTTGTATTTTATACTCCCAAAGCAGCCACCCGCCGTGGGTCCACATTTTCTGACTGGCAACGGCTAGGACGCCTCTTATATGCGTCCTCTTTTTCAACCGTACGTTTGCGTTCTCCAGCCTATTATTCGTCCGACTTCCAAAGTAGACAACATTGACTCGAGCATGGACGGCCCACTTCGTCTCGATGTACAGCCAATTACACAACAAATTACTCAGAAACTTCCTATCCGTTCGGCCGACGGTATACAAATCACGTTCGAACCTACGGTGAACAGCGTACGAGTGCAACTTATTCTTCTCCGTGGTCTACCATTCTGTGGAAGAGAAAACGACTGTGAAAAGAGTGTCTTTCAGCAAACCTGATGGACAAATTTCACCCACTTATATGCTTGCGTACGGCATCACGTACATTGAAGTAACACAGCAGGATGTTGCAGCCGAACACCACATGGGCTGCCCTCAGCTGCGCAGCCATCTTATCCATGACGAATGTTTTCACCTCAATGTGATCGCCCATCACTTCCCGAAAAATGTCGGACGGTCTACGTAGTGAAGCACACTTCTCATCACGTACATACCCGTACATCACGGGTCAGCCGTGTCCCATACCGTCTGTCACCATGAATTGACATTACTTCCACCTTCAAAAGTATGAGGAAATATGCAATGACATACTTGTGCCTGTTTGCCCCGTGGGTGGAATCCACATTCACAACATGCGGGAAACGTCAAGAAAGTTCAATCTTCATTCGCTGGGCGACGCTTATATGCGTATATCTGTTACCTTCATCCGTCCTGGTGCACACCACACCCATCGCACTCATTACCGACAGCATCATATCAAATTTATGCAATGTTCCCTGTCCAGCTTTACACGGCAAACTCACTTGTCATCGCAGGCTTTAGCTTGCGGCGGATGTATCTAACATCAGCGGTTGTGATGAACTTCTCGTGAACATCCGTTACGTGCTGCTTAATGTCAGCGGTTGGTGTATTCTATCGGAACCGACTCCTGTATCCGTTCAATTCACTAATGGTGAGTGAACGATTCGTAGGATGGGTCTAGTGTGGCAGACGACTGGTGGGGTGGTTGTTCTCCAACTAGAAAGAGGTCACGACCAGAACACATCTCGTCGGACCAGATGAAATGGTGATCTGCAACATGTGTCGCGGAAACTGGTTTGTCAAACCCAACAATAGTTAACCTATTAGGCACGTCGCACACGCTTGCATACACTCCAATGTCTTTTGCACTTCATACAACGATGGGAAATCTGCACAGTATTCAGGAACCCGTGTTACCGTACCTTGTAGTACTTCAAGGCAGTTTTTGATTAACGGCTCCTCCCACGAACGTAGATAACGCCCACCTTGTCCCTGTACCTGTGACGTACAGAAGTTATTCGGTCAAGTAACAACATACCAACGGGTGCGGAGGCAAACAGGGTTGATACCAAAGAGAATCGATTATCAACTCCTCGCCAATTGACAACTGCGGCCAAGTCGTCTGTCACGGTCGACTCCATCAAGTTGCCGATGCAGTTGGTGACAGATCTGCCGCCCAATTTAGACAGGTAGTTAACCTAATGATTTTAAAACAATTGAAAATGTGGTAACTAGCATCAGATACGTCTCGCCGTCCTCTAATTTCATGCTCAGCGTCTGGATATCCTCCACCGTGTGCATAGGGAAACGGATGAGAAACGTAAAGTATTTTGGACTGCCTTCTACTACATGCTGAAACCGTAATGCATTCAGTTCCAGGCGCACAGCTTGAATTTCTTCTTTCACGCAAACGTTCTGCGCAATCACACTATCCACGGTGTTGGTAATTCGCCAAAGTCTGTCTGTGATGGTCAAGATCACGGCCAGGGCAGATCACAGAGGGGCACGTTATGTGCTTACCTTCAATGTTATCTGATTTATTCTTTAAGGAATTCATGAAAACTTCGGAATTTACCTTGTGATACACTGCCATATTCCATGTGCATATGAAAATGAGCGGGTTGTCATGGAATACAATTACCTGCGGGAGGTTCGTCTATGCTTAACCCAACCACAGGGGGCGAAGTTTGATGAGGTGGCGTCTTGATGAAGGAATTTTACCACGATGTGAAATTCTTTGGGAATTATTTCACCTGGTGGCAATAAGAGCGACCATCTTGGGGAGGTTTTCCACAGACGACAGAGGTGAACACCTTCTGTTAGGTAATTCCACCGACATGTCTAACAGCGGTGGCGGTGGACAGTAGTGTCCACGGAGTAATCTTTCCGCAGGAATGCTGTCCGCTTCTTCTGTGAAACCTGACCTCACAGCAGGTATTCTAAGTATATTGCATTAAGATGTGTGATAAACGTACATCCCACGCTTGCCAAGACGACCCAGGGGAACAATTCCATCCGTTGATGGGATGTCAGATAGCTGCTCCAGGAAGCTTTCATATCTACAAGCCGTCTCGAAGTTCTCTACAAAAAAGACCGATTATAAATTATGCTTACCAGTGGTTCGATGCGTTTACACCATATACAACTTGCTTCCATGTGGAGCAGACGCTCCTTCCAAAAGCAATCTGTTGTGTTGCTCACTACTCACCCTAGGCTACAAAGTGTAACCAGACTTGGTAATCCACAATTTATGAGCAATGCCGACAGTGTTGTCGTCAAACTCCACAACGTGAAACATCTTAAATGTTAACGGTGATTAAATGCGAGTTCGCTTAATACAAGAAAATACCATCAAAAGGAAGAACACTGAACGTGATACGTTTCATTTGAAGAATATGAAGTATGCACGGTTGGGTAACAAATACATTGATCATCCAAAGGTAAAAGGATTCCCTTGCACTGACTCTGCTCGCGATCCACCCAAGTGCTGTCCACATACAGATGCAAACAAGCGTAGATGTTCAAGGTGGATAATGGTAGGCTGGTGCTGAAGAAGTCACAGTGATGCGTAAACCTTTGAATGCGAATGTCCCTCCCCCTGATTGCTGTTATGAAAGCTGGCATATTTCCAACCGATACAGTATTGTTTGGTTTTCTATCAGTGTACAGGGAATTTTGCAACCATTCTTCGTCGCAAATCATACGCCTGAACATGCAGCGTCGTCTAATATCGCGGTATTTAGGGTCACGTCCGATTGATACATTCTTTCGGTAGTAAGACGAAAAATCTGCCAGGCAGGCAAATTCGGTGAGCTGACGAAACTCCGAAACCGGTGCATGTACGACTCAAAAGGGAATGCCGAATAGGAGTCCAACGTACCATACACCCACACATCCGCACACAGGTGCCTCACACAGTGCACATTAAACATCAACGGTGACTCACCATATATAGCCGCAAACTGCGACAGTGTTTTCGATAGCAGGGACTCCACGAAATCAACGTAGTGCCTATACCACTTCGCACTACACAATATGTACACGGAAATGGAGAAATTCACAAAATTCTCATAACCCTTCTCATCTATGAGATCTTTCAGTGCAACCGGCCCTACGTACATTAGGAACTGCCGGAATCCTGTTACCTTCCAACGTTCATAATCCAAGAATGTACGACATTTCCGAGGAAAATCAGCAGGCATCTGAGAGCGGATGAGGCTAATTCGATTATTTATCCCCTCAATGATGTTTGAACCAACACGAATATTCCGTCGTAGCGGTCCCGATCTCCACAGTGCGATGATCCTCTTCATGAATCCCAAACAAATCATGCACATGTAATCCGAAGGGAAATATGTAATCATGCCTATGTTGAGCGGTTCAAAGGGCGAATCACCAATATGGTGTTCTGACTGTCATCTGCACCTGAAATCCGCATCACTCCGCAAATTGTAATACACGTTCGGGTAAACCATTTTCCTGTTAACATACACGCCGCAGGTAGTGCACTTCTCCCAAGCGTAATATCCCGTGTGGTTCTTCACTTGCCTGAAAAACGCCCTGGCGGGTGCATCACCAATAGTACAATCCAGCACTATCTCACCATAGATATTGTGGTTCAACGGCGTAACACCCTCCCTCAAAACAGTCTTCAAATCAGCGACAACGTCAGCAAGAAATTCGTGCAGCCTTTCCGGTTTGCCTAGCCACTACATATTCCGATGGCGGACACTGGTGTTTTAGGTACAACCAGTCCCCCTAAAATGGGCCAAAGCTGCTGATGAGAGCTCTTGAACAAAGTAACCCCATTGCTATGCAGCTGCACATGGACACAATTCAACCGTTCATCTTATCGTCCTCTGACCGTCTGTTCAGAGGACTCCTTCGCACCAAAGTGAACATAATCCTCCCTTCAACTACCCTATTGCCACATACAAGCGGTGTTCCCATTAGTGTTCGGGCATCCACCGGCAACTCAGGCAACAATTGTTTGAACTTGTGAAGCATGAAGCTGGTCGCTCTCAGCGATAAGTTTGCCTTAAAGACCACCTCCAACGCAATGATTGTTGCAACCTTTTTCAATGTGCCCACGGTTGCCAGTGAGTGATCTCATTGAGGGCTTTATTTTTAAACAGTATACCTCACCTTCATACACATTTCCGTCATTTGTCTTATCCTGCTGCGTAGCACGCTCCTCATAGGTTACAATGCAGCTGCTGGACGTGTATGGCATGGTTGAACTTGTTGGGGAAAATTTACGGACGACTCCAACGGTACGTGGGTTAATGTCCTCAGCGCCTTCAGTTGGAACGAAGCAATGAAGTTCGAAATTACGAACTTATCAGTGATATCAGACAAAACCTTATCCACTGACAGATTACTGCTACTAATGGCAGTTTCTTCCTTTCTGGAACTGGGCCGACAACATTCTTTATGCGCTTGCTTGACGAGACGATCAATATTCGAACGAGAGAAACCACGGGGCTTTTCCACACGACGATCAGCCATCTTGCACACCAGGTAAACGTAAAAATGGCCGTTCAAACGGACGCTCCCGAGTCCAGTTTTACTGCATGCTGGTACGTTTAAACAAACATTTTCGTACAAGCAAGCACGCCTTTATTAATGCTGGTCCATAGTATTTAATTTATGATTGTTCAAACAGCACATGGTTACGTCGTACGGTATATCATACGGAAAAGACGAGTGACTAACGTGAGACGTTCGACAGACAGTCGACCGACTAAGTGTGCTGCTGAGGCAGGTACTCACGGTCTAAGGCTAGCATTCAGGGCGAACTACACAATTGTCATTATAAGTGCCGTAATCTTTACAGCTGGGAGTCTTATTCAATGCCATTCTTTCAGCAGGTCACCTCGTCTCCATTCCAGTGTACATCCTGATTTCATGGAAGAGTTCACAACAGTGTTACCAACGCGTGGTGAAGCATGATGAGTTGTCCTACGTTGAAGCAGGTTATAGGAATTCCTCACGTTTGTGGTATTATAAAAAGCATAGTACTCATGTTTCAACAACAGTTCGATTGTCAAAATTGTGATCAAGCTTGTCTCCTTAATCACGCCGAAATTTAAATAAAAGCATGTGTTTCCACGTCTATGACGTCTATGACGTCATTATATTTTGCCCCTATATGTCCTAAATGAGGATTAATGCGACTCTGCGTTAGTTTTCCATCACCCCCTATGTCATCAAACAACCGCACATCTCTTGCTTGCGTTTTCGGAAGATTGAAACAAAGAAACCTTCAGGGAATAGATTTGTAAGGTTTTAGGTTCTGCAACGTATCGTCAATTTTCAGCAACTTTAATTGCTACGAAGTATTTTTACCTGGAAGGTAACGGAGATATTCACTGTCTACCGATTACACGCAGCACGCAATAGGTATGCATACAACCAAAGCGGAGGACGTATCAGTAGAGTAGGAACGACTTGCTGACAAATCAAGGTCCGGTGAATTCAATAGGCCACCACACGAGAGAATGACAGCGCCAGGGAACAGGTTCGGAAGTTGGCCGATGGACAATTTTACACGCGACATGGGATGACGAGCGTTTAAGATCGATGGATCAGTTGATGCGTGAAGCTAAAATATTTCACCGTACAATTACTTCACCAGCCCAAAAATCTGCATAGATGAAGAAGACAGAGACGGAGCGCGGTAACTCTTTTTTATTCGTGTTACCGATCAAATTCAAAAAGTGACGGTGATGCTTTCAACCAAGCGTGCCGATGAAGTTAACGAAACGGTGCATACAAAAACGAACAAAATTCAGTTGCGAAATATAACTGTGATCTGTGGACACTATAACTGTGCTCCTCATATACACCGTGTTTCCAATGGTAGCAGTCCAGATCAACAGAGAGCAGCCAGATACTCAATAGGACAACCTTATTTGGTACGGGTATCTTAGACCGCCAGTCTGGAACTGGTGAACTAATGGTTGGACAGCGTTGATGCTACGTAAACAAGAGAGCGTTTAAGACGCTTTACGGGGTTTGTGTAAGACAGTTCATCGAGTATACTAATCAGTTCGTGTATACCAGCCTGAAGAACTAAATACTAGCCGTTGAGCATGCCCAGCCTGCGGATACCCAAGTAGTCACGGGCTTAAGAAATGTCGCGTACGAGTCCCGACTTGAAATTCTTGATCTATAACCACTTAACTTTCGAAGACCCTGCAGTTACTTAGTTCTTTCGCACACCCTGTTCGAAGCGGATCTGGTTGAACAGTTCTTCATCATAGCGAATAATGACGGTCGGCGAGGAGAAAACAAGAGGCTTTTCATGCTTCGTCCTGGGACCTACCTAAGGCAGCAGTTCTTTTCTTATCGGGTTACTAACCTTTGAGACAGTTCCCCTTCTGGGGTCATCAGCAGCGCCTTTAGCCATCGTTTTAAAACGTCACATAGCTATCATTTCCAAAAAACTCCATTATGCAAGTATGCTTGCATAATAAAGTCAGATTATAAGCTGAATTTGTTTCTGTTATTTACTGTAATCCCCAAGAGCGGTGCTACACCTTGTTTTCCATGACCGCCTTTCAGATCAACAGCCGGCCAGCTATCGGCCAATCAGCCTTACTAAAATTCCATGCAAGATAATGGAGCGCTTTTTAAAGCGTGCCAACCCCAACCACTTCTCATCAAACCATCTTTTTCCCCTACCCAACATGGCTTCCTTCTTAATCGGTCGTGCATAACTAATATGCTTGTTTTCATGGACAGTCTGACACAGGCCAGGGACAATGGCTTCATCTCAAATGACATATTCTTCGACTTTTCCAAGGCTTTCAACCACGTTCTACACGGCCCGCTAAAACACAAACTGGAAGCCTACGGTATTCAAGGAGAGGTTCTTCGTTGGATCGTCTCTTTCCTCGAAAATAGGACGTTTAGAGTAAAAACCGGGTCAGACCTTTCATCTCCCTCTCTCATTTCTGCAGGAGTTCCTCAAGGGTCAATGTTAGGTCCTCCTTTATTTCTGATCTACATAAATGACCTCCCGGAAAATATTTCTAGCAACGCCCTTCTATACGCCGATGACCTGAAAATTTGGAGTGCCACTGATCCCATTGCACTACAGATTGCTCTTGACGCGATTAAGCGTTGGTCGGACGA
>LUCH01018692.1:0-12229 GCA_013368495.1 Paragonimus heterotremus | reverse complement strand
AAGGATCTTAGCTAGTCGTTTGCCACACCGGGCACTGTTTACCGACGCTGCGGCCGACTGGCGTCAGGTGCGAGGTGGACAAATGATGACCTGGCGTAGACAAATGAAATCGTTCACGAAGGGGTTGGGCACTGTAGATCGGGTTCGTCTCCTGGACTGAAGCCATCGCACAGAGTCAGTAGCTGGAGACGTTAGGTGAGATGGTAGCTAATCGTTTCCAGTAGCGTGAATGTTGTCGTTGTTTGGTCGAGTTCTCTGTGAAGTAAGTGCACTTAATGACGCGTGGCAGTGAAAGCCGTAAGGAGGCTGTCTTGCTGATGACGCCTAAATTCCAATTATAGCTCGATTGTTTGTTTGCAAGGTGTAGGCGCCCTGATGTTGTATGTTTGAATATAAACGTAGCTATTTTCAATAGTCCAGTCCATTCCTCTCTCTTTCTCTTTCTTATTACCGTGTCATACAGGTTTTCTCTTTTCCATTCGTGATTATGTGGCAGTTAGGCATCAGTGTGAACCAATGATGTATTGCTGTCTATGATGATGGTGATGACCGAATCAAACGCACCTTTATAGTCTAGGAATACGGCATCTGTTGGCCAGCTGTACGCATGACATTGCTGCAGAATCTTACGAAGAGTAAAAATGTAATCTGTACATCCTCGTCCAGGATGAATCCTTGCTTCTTCCCCCTAATACTTGCCTTCCTAGCTGCAATGAATCAGGAAACTGTGATGGATGCCAGAACCCTAGTAAGCAGCGGTGTCAAACTAATTCCCCTATGGCTCTCACAAGGGCCCCTAACATCTTTCTTAAATATGAGAACTATTATCGAGTGGTCCCAGCACGAAGTGATGGCCTCCGTCGTCCACACAAGTTAAAACAGCTGAGTCAAAGCCTCTACCAACATCTCCCCACCTTCTTTTAAAAGTGTCGATACGAGATCATCTGGACCAACGTCTAAGAGCCGAAATACAGCTGCGGACCTGTCTTATTGAATGAACCTAAATCTACCGACCAGGGTGCTCCATTACATGTCAGTGGTGTCAACACAGTAGAAGCAGGAGGCCAGCTAAATTAACCCTAAAAGTGTTCTGCTCACCGCTCTAACCTTCTGGGTTTATTATGGACGATTGTGCCATCTGCCTCACTGATAGCTTCACTGATAGACGGTTGCCTGGGACAAGTGGCATGGATAAGTTTGAAGAGTCTGACAATATTCCCTAAACCAAAAACAAACGCCATTTTCCTAACTGTCCCCATTAATACAGCCTCATAATCAACGATTAGGCTACGTTCCAGCGTCTTACAGATATGTCTCCAAGATTTGTTAGATGAATTGTCAAGAGGAATATTCCGTCTAGCTTCTAATAACTTCAGAAATTTCTCAAAGGTTAAACGTCTGTTCTACCCATGTACCTCCATGCCACACACTACAATATCTGTTTCATAAACTGCCTGTGAGATTTGGGTCCACCAGTTACTAGGATCTTCGGAGTGGGAACTATTAAGACAGCTTTCTAAGCTGGTTTAGTACTTATGCTTTACCGACGATATAGCCAGTTTCTTAACAGCCAGTCGTTGCTGTCGGTGAGCTCGTTGCCCGGCAAAAGTAGGAACGAAATTATAACGTACCAACGCATGATCCGAATCCATGTACGTGTTCCAATAAGAGCAACAATCCTGAGCAGAGGCTCACCATTTATAATTAACTACTATGTTGTCGTTGTGATGCACCTCGAAACCGACGCTCGGTTGACCAACTCCGGTGGATTTCTTGTAGTTGTATTCTTCTAGACCTTCACGTGGCTTTTTTGTTTGTAGATGTGATATCTCTGGATTCATTTTGGTAGTTTTTGTCAGAGGATATATAGTGGAGGATTGCTTATGGCACTCAGTATGCTGGTGAATCGTGATTATACTGAGAATTTTCTGTTGTTAAACAGTTTTTGAGGATTCCGCTTGATATTACACCTCATCACACATTCTGTTTAATACCTCGGACTACGCTGTGATGTCTCAACGTGCAATGTTTCTGTAAGTCTTCCATGGTCATATGAAGTTTGTCTTGAATTACGGAGATATGGATGCTGTCGACTAGTTTATATGCCATAGATGCTACACCGGCGTGGACGAGTGTATCAGGAGTTAACCGGAGGCTTGCATGCCAGAGATGTCTTTCTGAATTTGAAGGGCGTGCGAATGAATCGACTGCAATGTTGATGTTGCTCTAGGCCTGAAAGACGTAGCCCGTTAGAATAAAGTGCTTTTGAGTATTTGTCTGCCGATGTTCATGTTCATTCTTACGCTTCGAACGTCAGTAATGGGTAAAGATAGTAGATTTTTGATGGTACTGATCAGTTAGGTTAACTTGTTCAGTTTCCACAAAAGTATTGGAATGTATTGTTGGGACAAGTGCTGAGGATGAAAGCACATCGTCTGTTGTGTGGAGGTTTTTTTTTACCGATGCTGCATCCATTCGGCGTAAAGCGAGGTGAGAATAAATGAAGACTGCTACCATTGAATCAATAATCGTGGGTCACGTTAATCTTTCTCGCAGAGGCTATTGAAACTTACACTATGAAAATTAAGACGCCAGGTCAGCTGACGACCGATAGGGTAAAGTTGCTTGGTTGTTGTTTTCGCGTGCCTGCTTTTTCCGGTGCTTTTCTATATATCTTGATCCCGCTTGTTTTGGCCAGAAGAGTTACTAATGGACACTCGGGTAGTCGAGTCAAAGTAAGCTGACCAATGACCTGCAAATTTCGCTTTAGCCATCTTGAAGTTCCAGTATGACTGTTAGAACAGATGAGCAGTAGCCTTGTATGCAGGTTTGATAAGAAACATAGAACAGTGTGACAGCCTAGGTTTAAATTATTTTAATTTCAAAATACAACATTTTTCGTTGTTAGTCGATTCGTGACTTCTCCACTTTCATGGGTCTGTAATTTTGTATACCATATGTTCATTGTATCGTACTGTCTTATCGTGAACTTTAACCATGGAATGCTTCGGATCGGATCTCTACTTAATCATTGATACCATCAAAGATGTGAGTAAGCAAACTGACGACGATTCCAGGATTCCTCACGTACACCAAAGATAGCATCCACTTTTACGCATAGTTGAATTCTTCCATTTAGTTACCTTAGCAGCTTCCTGATATTTCACTACTCAACTCGTCTAATGAAGACAACACCATCCCACAATACTGCCTGCTATTATCAAATCTCTACGCTTGGACAGTGCTCTTGACAGGCTCACTTCTATTATGTATGCCAATCGTAACTGACATCTGTTTTCCGTAGGACACACCACTGTTATTCGTTGGTTGACTTTGTTATCGTTTTACGTTTTCATACATTCAAGGTTTTATCTTCTTGGCTCTGTTTTCTTACTTCTCTAACGCACCAACTTTTTCGAATTATCAAAACTGCGTTGGATTCGTGTGGATGTTTTGTATCTCGCTAAATTCCCATCTGTTCTTCCCTGTGTAGATTGCCAACCTTGGTCCACTAATCTACGTACCTCTGACGAAATTGTGTCGCACTCAAGGCCATAGTTTCTGGTCCAGATGTCTACAACCTCCCGAACGTTTGGCGAACTATACAATTCTGACTGTGGGTTTGCTTTCGTGCGTATTGCTGGCGCACTTATGGAGTGTAAGTTTGTAGAATTCGATACAACTTTGTAAAATCAGTCGCCGCTTTTGTATGTATGAGCTAGTCAGCTTTAGTATAATAGGTACAACTTTTTATTTTAGCCCTATGAATTCTTAGGAACTGTTGGGTAAATTTCACGGTGACTGTGGGCTCAACTTCCGTAGGTTCTCTTAATAGCACATGAGTTTTATACCTGTCAAATGGAATTCCAGTTAGCCTGATCACCGTTTCCGTAGATAAATGCTTGCTGTTAACTTCTATTTGCTTTGGCGATTTTTTTGACTGTATGCTGTTTTAATGCTAGATCTACGGTATGGCTTACTTAATTCAAGAGTTTCGGATAGCTTAATGATCACGGCGCTCGATTAACACCCACTTGGTTGCATGTTCGAGCCTGCCTACCTCGGAAGTTCCCGCCTTAGTTTTGTCATTTGACAGTATCATCCAACCCATATGCGACCGAGTAGGTCTCGTGTTAGCAAACACTTTAGAGCGTAAAAGCCGGAGACATAGCTTTATTTGTGCACCCCACTTCAAACGTTCAGATATTCAACATGAACTGAGGAATTTAGCCGTCTCTCTGCCATGAGTGACTACTCTGAGTAAGTGAGGACTGTACACAGTGTGCCATGTTAGGCTACGCACAGTCTACACTGTTTGACGGAATTACTCCGCATAATGACCGTGTATACGCTACATCGTAAGTTCTTCTGATATGACTACTGTGAGCTGGATGGGACCGTTCACTTAGCCACCAGTCATGAACTTCTCGACCGCTACACACCGTGGTCAGGAATAGCTGTTTTTTTATAGTTTAGATACCACACAGGATGGGAAACATCGTGGAGCATGAAGATGTATTGTATTCAATGCCGTGCATGCTTGTTGGGTCTCGAGGGTAATCTAATTAATTATGCGCTCATTGTTCGAATTTGACCCGATGTGTGTAAGCAATTTCGTGGTTGATATCCTTCATCATGTATGCTTGTTCGTTGAGACTCGACCACACATCCTACTGTATAAGTGACACGCCAAAGTTAGATGTATTTACTCAGGTGCCGGTTTCCTCTAACGTGCTTCTCAGCTCCAGTTGTTCATCTGTACCGCTGTACTGACTGTAGTTGCAGCACTGCTGTCTTTCGAATCAGAACGAAAGGAGTTAGAATAGGTACCGTTAAACAGAAAGCACTCTGATCGTGTAACAGTTGATCGTGACTGCCAGAGTATCACCCACTGCAGTCAAAAAGCTTTCGGAATAATTCTGAAGCCTGCTCTGGCCTCTAACACATCCATCACGCACTGCACTTGCCAGAATCAGACGTCAATGTTTTTTCATCGCGCCGTCGGGCTAGATAGGCCTCTCGTTTTCAAGTGAGTCAAACTCCTGAGTCATTGATACCACCACCTTAAAGCTCTATCTCCTGTGTTCTCGCCCGTCAGACTTTCGAGTCAGGGACTTATAGTAGGTCCTTCAAGTCAACCACATTATGCTGCAGAAACGACCGTGAACTATTCGAAGCTATCGTTGTCCTGGCAGACCACCCCACCAATTGCCACCTTTTTTCCCTGCTCCTGTGTTTCTTCCCATTAAGACAAGACAAATGGTAAACACTGGCGCTTTTAATGTTCGCGCCCCCCGACAAGTTCGTCAGCAAGCTGTTCTGGCAAATACGTTCTAGAATCTGGAATTGGTTGTGTGTTGTGTTTCCGAAATGTATCTTTCCGATCCTAACGTCGTCATTTACTTGAATTCGCGTTTTGGATAATGCTGTAAACCACTGGTTCTTTCCTCGAACCCCTGGTGACGATGAAGACGAATCTCATGGTCATGTTGGAGTGGAGTTTTTTCTCATAACTCAGTGGGAGGATAAAGGTAATCCGGCAAGATGCCGGTGAATGGTCGTCTGTATGTTATTTAAGTTTAAAGTGATGGTGATTATACAGACTTTTAAACCTACCTTTTGTTGGTTGCCTTTTGACATCTGGTTTGACATTTTTTGTTTAACTTCCTTAGACTGTGCAGTGTGCATCTGATTTCTGTTCGAGAACACTTTGCTCAAGCGCAGGAGTAAATATCTTTTTTGATGGACATCATTCCTGTTAACTTGCTTATTACGTATCCGTTTCTGTCAAATGGAATTGAGCGTAAATCCAGGATTGCTTCTTCTCTCTCCCGGTTATTATGTGGCCATTGAAAATCCGTGTCAACCAGCAATGATTTATTGCTGATGATATACCAGAACTTCGAGTAAAGGCTAAACCGAAATAAAAGCCACGGAAGACGTTTTGAACGTTAAATATCCTTTGAAACCTCAATGGTTTCTACGTCGAATGGGTTGGTTTGTTTTCTTTGAGTAGGATTTGCTCATGTGTCGTAAAACTGCATCAGCTTCGCATCCTGGCCGCGTTTATCACTTCGGCTTATTGACTTGTATATCATCAAAGAACAGGCCACCAATCATCCAGCTGCGCGGGTCGTGTCCATTCTGACTGGCCTGTGGAAGATTATCCAGATTTTGAAATTACACAAAATTGTATATCAAAATCTGATTTCGATATAAATTTGCATATACCTATTTCGCCACCCTGGCGTGATGGTCAGGCTTGTGCACCGCATCGATCTGGAGGGCTATGCTGTTCAGGACTTTGGTCCTTCCATGTGCAACCTTGTCAGATAGACCGAAGAGGAACAGTCGGACAAAAAGCAGCTGCACTCATAGGGTCAAAGGATCCGGTGTAATAAAAAGCCTGATGTAGACCTGAGTATATCTACTGCGCGCATCATTGTTCCGAATCACACATTTACGTCTTATTCACTGCTCCCTTGAGTTAGACAAGTCGTTCACTGCCGAGTAAGTCGGAGTCTTGAGTCATTGAACGTGATCCACAATTGATCGCAGCTGTCGGATTCCCATACACTTTCCCGTCGGCCCCTTTCGAAAACAAGCGCTAGACGCGGGTTCTCTTCTCATTAGAGCTCGTCAGTAGTGCATATTCCTCCACGACGTAGACTAGCACTCCGGCCACTCTTTTGTGAGGTCACCGTGTTGACCACTGTGCAATTGGCCTCACATTGGACATGACCGAATTATCATATGTGAACGTTCAGTCACTTTCGCTTGTGTGTAATGATCAGGTTGCCCAATCGCCCCGAGAGCAGACAGTAACTTTGCTGTTAACTCCAGTCGATGACTCCTGGACTAGGACGTCTCTCTAAGTCAAAATCACAGAAATCATTAACTTGTTGGGCGGTTCTTTAATTAGTGATGAGTAGTGAAGGATTTTGGCTTTTCCCCTGATATCTCGCGGTACAGGCCTGGAGTCGGTGTAAATGAGACTATATATGAAAAGTTGGTTCATTTATCTCCAGCCAATCGCGCCGACCTGGTGGTTGAGCTGAACATTTCGAGGAACAGTTCAGATGGCCTCAACCAGACCATATGGAAGACGGCACCCGAATGATCAGTTGCTGCGCTCCAGACGGCCCTCCGTCAGAAGCAAAAGTGGACCTGGAGTGTAGCAAGACTCCTGGACCAGATCTCATCTCTCCTTTTCTTTTCAAGGACGGTTGGGGAAGGTTGATATCAGGACTGACAAAACTCCATCAGACGATTTGAGAAACTGGGTAAGTACCTCGTGTCTGGTGTTGATCGACAGTAATCCCCGTTTTCAAAAAAGGGGCTCGAAGTCTATGTGACAACCACAGAGCCCTCTGTTTATTGTCTGTTGCTCACTGGCCTCATTTTACGTCGGCCCACTAGGCCAAGAGAAAGTCAAATACGCAGGATTCCGGTCCGATCGAGAGTGCATTGATCACCTCTCTATCCTTCAACGGATCTTATGTGCCAACGGTCGTGGTCTTTTTAGACATAAAGGCTGCTTTTCATTCGGTTGCTCGTAACGTTCTCTGGAACTGTCTTCGTTGCAAGGAAGTTCCATGGAAATACGCGAATCTGCTGAGAACACTATATGTTCACTATGCAAACATGCAAGGTAAGCAGAGTGAGGGTTTAGTGACAGTTGTCTCGGGCGTTCATCAATCTTAGTGGTGTTCGTCAAGACTGTCTGATCTCTCCCTTCCTGTTCAATGTTGTCATGGAGGACATCCTGGAAAATGCGTTTGAAAAATCCAGTGAGCTTGGTGTTGAATTTCTTCCTGGTGCTAGGCTGACCAAAATGGTGTATGTAGATGGCATTTTCCTACTTAGCCCTACTGCCGAAAACATGCAGATCATGCTGAACAAGGGGAATGATCGAGTTAGTTTGCATGAAATACGCTTCGTACTTTCAAAGTTCAAAGTGCTGCTTCAAGACTGGGGCATTCCCACTCCTACTTTCCTCACTGCAGGTCATCCGCTTGAGAATGTGGTCAGTTTCACATACGTCGGTAGCACTATCTTGTCAGCTTGTAATAAAAATGATGAGATATCAGCGAAGACAACAAGGACATGAGTTTTCTTTACCAGCCTGCGTCATCTGTACTATCAAAAAGACGTTCGATTGTCGCTGAAAGGAAGAGTACGTTCTGTTTTGCTTTATGGTTCGGAACCGTAGCCTATTCGCAAGGAAGATATCAACAGGCTTGCTGTGTTTAACCATCGTTGTCTCCACCACTTGGCCCACATTAAGTGGACTGATCGCGTGAGCAATGTGGCCGTTCGCCGGCGCGTATTCTGAAACGTTCAGGATGCGCGATCGTTGGGTCGCGTACTCCGAATGTCTGCTGAGCGTTTACCGTGCCGGGAATTACATACCGAGACCACTGACAGTTGGGTGAAACCACGTAGTGGTCATGCATCAACGTGGTCACAAAGTATGATGACCCTGACTGCTCCACTGAGCAAAGTAAGTGGGTGTCACCTGCTTGGATGGGGTCTTCGTGATTACTCAAATCGCTGGATTAAAACGCTATCCAAGATGGCAGTGTGCCACAGTTAATGGCGTGCTTGCATTAATACCACTTCCAGTTCTTTTGTTTAGTCTTCTAGTAATTTCCAACTTTCTTAGTAACGTTTACTTCTGGGATGTTCCATATCAATGCGGTGGTGAGCGGTGTTCCGAGCAACAGTACCTTCTGGTCAGGCTCACGGCTTTTATAATAGTGATGATTATGATGACCGTAATCAGTAGTTGGTTACGTTTCTTGTGTTCTCCTCAGACACTGTGCAAAACAGCTGTGGAACTGTGGTGACCATTGTTTACGAGTCTACACGTCATGGACGATCTCCCACCTTGGTCACTTACCCTTCAGCTGAATCGGCCTAACCACAGCCGGTCTGTCGTGTGCTGGTTGCGTTGCTGCCGTTGTTTCGACAGCTTTCATATGGGTGAATCCTCCACAAGTAACTTAGCGGGAGAACTCGTGGTATATGGCGTATGCCTGTCTTATTCCCTCACTAGCTGCTTTCCGTATTGCCGCCTGCATTAGTGTTCGCATCCCTAAACATAATGAATCTATGACTTTATCCACGACCTCGTGGCTTTCTTTTTCTACTACATTGAGGGTATGTTCGAGCTTGAGCTACTTATTTATCAGTTGTTAGTCTGACGAGCATGATTACAACAGCAACGTAAGTTAATTGGACGAATTAGGCCCGTAATTCAAGTTCCTGCATGGATGACAGTATGTTGTTTCTAACTCGGCTTCTGATGCAGGTTATCCAACAGACGTATTATGCGGCCACACTCACACCAATTGTATCATGTCACTAGCACTCTCTCGGATTAGGACGACATTGTGCCACAATTGTCAACAGTATATATCTACTTACCTGCAGATGCGATGATCTCTACATCAGAGAAACGGGTCGGTTCTTATGGCTTACGATGAAAGCACACGTCTCTAATGCATGGTGTGACCCGACGTAGCCTCACCCAAGCCGGGTTTTTTGATAACCAATTGCACGTTGGATACCGACCACGTGGTCGATCTGATAAACAGCTTCTTTGAGTTAGCACGTCATCGCGAACCCTTCAGCCTTAAGCCACTTGAGACGCTGAGTGCAAAACTTATTGACCGTGAACATTTGTCTGCCCTGGTTTTGACCAGTAACAAACTTGTATATTTACGGACTTAATTTACAAGCCTGATTCGTTTATGTACCGTTTGCTGCAGCAGCAGTTAGCGACAACGTATGAACTGGTATTACCATCTTACAGAATAGGCCTTCTGATTTTGCTGTTCTTATTCTTAACTGAAGAAGGGTGCTTTTTATTTTTGTATAACTTTGTGTCACAACTGTGTCCAGTATGCCTTTGACACAGTACGCTTTGTTGTTGCTATTATGATTCTTTCGTTTAAACTCATGAAATAATGCTAGTTGATAACACTGAACACATTACGAGGAACTTTTATCCACTAAATCTATAGTTACGCTGCCAAGCCCAAAGTTTGATAACCAGTGGTCTAAACTCGTTTGTCCCTAACTCCGAGATTGCCACTGAGCGACATCAGTTATCATGATCGTATAGTCTAAGTGGACCCAGTTTGATGCGAATTAATCAATCGATTGAGTCGAGTCCAGATTCGAAATTTGTATGTAGTACATTCACGAATTGAGTGAGCAGCTGCTGTCTCTCTTGTTAGACTGTTGCCTACCTGTAAGTAGGTGTAACTGGTAGTTAAGTATGACATTTTTATGCTAATTTCATGTCCTTCTATTTTTCATTTTTGCTAATTTTTGCAGTGACACCTCTCTCTTTATGCCCCTCACTTCCACTATACAAATACTTACATGACATGTACACTGATTTCCCTAATGGCGTCTCTGGGCAGCTGCTTTTGCAAAATAAAGCCGCGTCTATCAGAACCGCTTCGTACCGTATAGCCTATCAAAAGCTAGTAACCCTTAAACACGGAATTGTCAAGTTTTCACTTTACCAGTGTCACCTAAACATCGCCTGAATTGGCTGATTAGCTGACCGCGCCTGAACCAAACGTGTGTTCATCACCAGTGCTCTTGTCTGTTCAGATGTGACGTCGATACTTCTGATTTTATTTTACCAGTCGCTTATTCAGATTGGTGCTCATCTGTTCATTAACGGATCGCTCCCTTCAAAAGTTTTGACGTATCATCCGAGTACTGGATGACGAACACTTATTCGGTTTACTCGCTGTTTGGCTCGTTAGTCTTGATGTACTTCTGCAACATTCGGCCATCTATGGTATGCATGTGATTGATTGGCTGATAACCGGAAGATGACTTGGGTGATTAGTAAGTACTGTCCTCGTTCTCTTTTAGACGAAATCCAGCTGTGAACAACCTGGGCTTCTGGTGGATTCGACCCAACTATAGTAACCGCCTACCTGTACACTGCGTATGCTCTGCCGGTTGATCTATGAATCCAAGTTCCTTGTCTGATACGTCACCTAACACTTATGATCGTATGGCTCCTGTTACTATTTCGAATCCAGTCGTGAGCCGACTTTTCACAATTGGGAATTCCGTTAAATCAGTGGTTCCCAAACTTTTTCAGTTAACGCTGCCTTTATTCACTTGAGGACTATATTATCGTCTCCATCACTTAAAATGTACAAAGTGAACAACAAAATCAGCGCAGTGACAGCTAAACGCTCAATGGAACTTAACATTTGGCTGTGTGTTCAAAATTGGCAGTGGTTGAGCTTGCAGCAGCCACACATACTTGCTAACATCGAATCAAAAATGGTGAACTTCAAGTTCTCCATATTCAAAGATTTGAAGTGCCTCTATCATCCTCTTTTTGTTCATTTTCGTAATGTCTCCCATCAACTCCTCATGACGCCCGCTTTGAGAAATATTGCTCCAAGTCCACTGATCCTTGAGCTACTCATCATTAATCTTCCTCTTTATCTGAAAAGCCAGTCGTACATTACATATCCGTTTGTAAACAGTAATACATATCCATTTGATCCACACAAAAAAACTTGACCGATTTTCGCGTGTAGCTTTGTGAAAAATTACTTTTTAGATAGTGCTGGCTTTGGTTTCATCTGACCTACTCTACGGTTTCCGTGGTCATAGGTTAACTCCCATCCATTCGTCTATCATTCCGTTTTAGGCCGTTGGCCCGTTGCCTGGTAAAACGAACACTACTCATAGTATCGGACTACTGGTGTTGGCTCTCTTCGCTGCTGTCGTGGACTGTACCTCCTCTGTGACATTTGTTGCCTATCTATCAGGCCTACCGGAGACCTACGTTGGTGCACTGACATTCGGTGAAGCATTTAGTGAGCTCTTGCCGAGCCTCATCGCTTTGATACAAGGAGTAGGTGAAGCACCAAAGTGTGTTAATTTCACAGGTACTGTTATTTCTCGGCGCGTTTAATTGTTACCGCATACAGATACAGTATTGTTAAGACGATAATTGACCCTGATCTGTGACACATTATGTAGTACGCTATCTGTCTCTGATCGGTCGATAGTGTCGATATACCATTACTTTGTGAGATCTTTTACGATCCATATATACTGCCTCATCATTATCATCATAACAGCCATGAGCCTGACCAAAAGGTGCTGTGGCTCGGGCCGCCGCTCACCTCAACAGTGACGTGGAATATCCTAGAAGAAAAGTTACTAAGAAGGTTGA
>LUCH01018691.1:0-12161 GCA_013368495.1 Paragonimus heterotremus | reverse complement strand
TCAATTAATGGTCAATTTAAACAAACATATTTCAACCCATGACGCAGAATTCGTCGATTTCAATTTCTGCAACAGATATCGCGCTATCAAAGCCGGGGTTTTCTGGAAAATATTTTTCCAAACGGCGAAAGTTGGGGAAATCACGTTCTGCAACTAGCATTCGTGAAGAAACCCCGCACCTGTATGATTTAACTGCTTGCTTACCTTGTAAAACTGTGCTCACATTACCACATTTATCCAGCACTATCCGTCCCCAGCGGAAACAGTCAATCATAATATCCCACGACAAAAGTGATCCAAAATAAGAAATTAGCGACCATCGTCCAATTAACCACACAACAATCTGCTCAGGAATGTTTGCAAGAATAATAAAAGCGCCCATCATTGAATACGTAAGGTCACAAAACCTTATAAACCTTTCACAACAAGGTTTCTTCAAGGAGCGTTCTTGCATGACATGTCAATTAGAATTTTTAAACCATATATCGGTATCTGCCGATGCAGGAAACGCAGTTATTATCGTACTCCGAGACATGCAAAAGGCTTTTGATCGTGTGCCTCGCAAGCGCCCGTTAATCAAAATATCATCCCTTGGCATACAAGACCCCTTGTACAGCTGGATTTCGTCTTATCTTGAAGACCGAAACCAAACTTTCAGAATCAGAGAGCACTGCTAAATACCAAAACCAGTGACTAGTGGGATGGTCCAGGGAAGCGTTCTGGAACCACTGCTCTTCCCCATGTATACAAATTACGTATGCAATATTGTTAAGCATGGCAAACTCTTTCTGTTCTCTGACGATCTCAAAATCGTTTACACATTCCGCCAGCCTAGCAACATCGCCCCATGTCTACAAAATATACGACACGACCTAGCATCATTGGAGTCGTTGTGCAAAACATGACTCATGACGTTCTCAGCAAACAAGTCGAACATTATCACTTATGGTTGCCAAATACCTAATGAGTCTGTCTCAATAGACAGTCATCATTTTGACACCGCCACATTCGTCCAAGATCTAGGAATATAGTATTCAAACTCCTTCAATTTCCCTGAACAAGCAAGCTTTCAGGTAGCAAAAACAAAAGGAACAATCGGCTGTATCAAAAAGACATTCGGTCAACCGGGTGAGAGGTTGGCTGTTTACAAAATGTGTGCTCGACCTCAACTTGAGCATTGCACCTTAATTTATTGACACCTACGCAAATCCGATAGGCCTGTTTTAGAAAATTTCCAAAGATCATTCACCGGGAGCTTACTAGGATATTCACCCTCACTCATCTGTGGTGAACGTTGTCACTCACTTGGTATTGATCCACTTTGGTTACGAAGACTAAAGTTGAATCTTACACTTCTGTATAAATTAATACACTCGGACACCATCACCACAGCGTTCGCAGTTCACTTCCAACACAGCTCCAAATATCATCTCAGAAATAATGGTACTACCCTGTCAACTCTGTTAGCTTGCAAAATGATACGAGCCAACTTCTTTATTGTGAAATATTCCTATATTTGGAATAGACTTCCGATTGAAGTCATAGCCATTAACAGCATTCGGCGTTTTCAAAAGAGCCTGGACAGCTTTCCTACATCATCAAACATAACTTCAATCTTCAAACTTCGTGTATCTTCTGATAACCTTTCTGAATGTGGTCTGGAGAACATTTAACCGTCAGCAGGATAAACGTATGTACTGGTCTTATCATCAGGGTACCATCTGAAACAGCTTGCCTGCAACTGTTTACTGCATATCCACGGATTACTCACACCCCATCTCGCATGTGATCCATTACGAATTCACGAAACCGCGTTATCTTATTCATGTGCGTCACTTATATAGAGTTGTACTTAAAACAAAAAGAGAGAAAAAAGAACCATATCTCACACATACACTTTTCCACATTATATATATGCCCATTCGTAATAACCTGTTCACCTTGGTGATTAATCAGGCCATAACTAATGATAGTCAGTATTGAGTGTTTGTTTGACCAACGTACAAAATCTGTCCACAGAAAACTGTTCAAAATAATCCCCTCGTTCATATTATATAACATCATCACAACCTCAATTCACATCGTGCGTTTTCCTCCCCCGCCTCAAGCCCTTCCCATTAACCATTTGTAACTGTTGTGTACTATGAAATATTCATCTAGTCTACTTTAAACATTCACCTTATGAAACAAATTGACGTCAAAAATACATAATAAACCCATTGAAATCTCAATTCATCTCGTGTTGTCTTTCCTGCCACGTAACTATCCTCGTTAACAACCTAGTAATCATTATGTGCCATGAACTACAGGTCCTTGCTTAATCATTAACTCTATAAATCAAACTGACGTCAAAACTTAGTACGAAGTTCTGATTATCACGTGATAACCAGTCTAGAAGTGGCATCTGGTTATCCAATTATCGCAGAATAACATAACAGTTATTTACCAATGTTATATACTTTATTGGAAAACCACAAAAATATTAATAGCGCGTAAAGTTTTTATCAAAAAATATAACGTTTACTTTAGTCTCCATATTACATGTGATTACTTCACATTTTCCCATTTAACACGACATTGCGCCTTTTCTTATTCCCACGGGCATCCATAATGCAAAGAAAATTTTCGCGATGAATGGGGACTCACAACCCTATATTGGCCGAGCGATTAGTGACATTTTCAACTTTTCAACGCTTTCCATTGGTCACCGCGGTCCCGCGCTGAAGTCTGCTCAATTCTTCGCCAGATTTTGCAACCTTCCTTCCTCACTCGCCAAAACTGAATTATTCCATCATTCTTTCGATCGGAGTTTCGTCAAATAACGGCGAAATTCTTCGAAGATACGTTTGCACGTATTCCCCAAGGTGACCTTGAAATATTTGAAAAGTCGTCTTTATTTAACCTTGTTAAATATAAATTAGTGTAACATCTCATTTTTGGACTAAACCTGTGGAACAGGCGAACAATCTTCTTTTCTTATGTGTGAATCGAACGTTGTAAACTGTGACCATTTTCCCTCTGATTACGTTTTCAGTTGTCAACAAGTTTCATTTTTGTCTTCTTTTATATCCATTTGTTGCTTTGTACCGCAAGTAATTATCTTTCATGATCGCGCACCCCCGGGTGTGCCTCTCACAAATGCGCTGAGAAATATATATAATATATATTACTATTAAAAGCAATCTTACTTACTTGTAGTAACCAGTATGGTAACTGGTAATTTCGGTTCGTCTGCTTTCGGCTGTAGGTGGTTCTATGCATACATGTAGTACGCGCTTCCAAGAAGTCTTGAAATGACCGCCGTTGTTTGGGCAACGGCAATCCAGGTGCTGCTGATGACGGCAACATCTTTTTTATCATCGGCCTCAATTTTTACCACGCAATAACTCATCATCACGTCCATATCTGAAATTGAAAAGCATTTCGTCAGTTGTGAGCAACACAATTCACGTTAGCAGGAGAAGAACGTACGAATGGGTTTCAGCGGCCTGTGTTCATTAATGTTCTGTTGAAAGTGTGCAAAATTAGGATAGCAACTGTACTTGATGGGGACGGAAGAAGAACGCAGTTGCATAGTACATCAGAAAAAAATACACGAAACAATTGGTCACTGACATAACTTACCTGAAACATTTACAACGTAGACGATGCAAGACCACACACCCGGAAGTCAGCGTTAGTTTGGAAACGTCTAAAACACAGAGTAGGTCGGCTTGTATCAATGATGTCAATGTCAACAACAATATGGGTCAGATTGTATGCAATAATTACATTATTCGGACTAGTGGCTGGAATAATTGAAGTTTTAGGGCCTAACGTCAGTGTCTTGCATTCTTTGCCGTTGGCTTCCACATGTAACGAACGATTAGTCCGTATCATCTTCGCCGTGGTACTCTCTTCTTTCCACCTGCGACACGGCGGCACCACATGATCACAAGAGGAATATAGCATACACTTAACGTGGTAAATGTATGACTCAAATGGAAAGGCTGAAAACTTGTCATGAATTCCAACGTCGTCCGCTAAATGTACCACGGAATGAACGCTATACTTTATTTCGTCGGCCCCATATATATGAGGAAATTCATACACGAACTTTCGCAGGCAAGAATTTCCATGCTCAAGCAACGATCGGCTGAAAATCCGATGTGCAAGGACGTAAATTCCGATAGATAAGTCCAGGAAATTGGGGTAATACTGCTGAGAAATGGTTTCTTTCAACACACAAGGTCCGATCTAAAACAGGAACTGCCTAAACTCAGAAGCTTTCCAATTTTTGAACTACAGCCATCCACGATATACTCTTGGGAAGTCGTTTTTTAGTATACGAGAGCAGGCGGTTATGTTGACGTCAATGTTATCAACGATGTTCACCTCCAAACGCACTCCTTTGTTCAAAGGAGATTCAAGCCACGATGATATTACCCTTAGTACTACACTGAGGCGAACTGAGTGCACGTAATCGTACGGAAAGCGGTGTGGCATGTCCAGGGGGAGGGCCTCAAAGAGAGATTGTCCGTGCTTTCTGGCACACCGGAAGGATTCGTCTGTGCAAAAAGGGCACTCTGTTAGGGAATATGTAGCTTTGTGACCAACGTGTACCCCTTTTTTGCGTACAACGATCACAATTGTCGTACCCAGTATGCTCTGACTTCCCTTCCACGAAAGCTGTAGCTAGTGGGTCACAAATAATACTGCTGATTATCAACTTCTCTTTACTTTCCAGGTTGCCGACAATAACTCTTTCTGATGTCACAGTACACAGTTCAGCGACCAAATCTGCCAAATATTCGTTCACGTTCAAGGGTTTGCTGCGACCAGCAAAAACGCCCACCATAAAGAGGGTGGTGGTCACAGGCTTAACTAATCTACATAGTACCGGCTATAACCGCAACTTCGGCGACTTGGATAGTCTAACGCCATCAATATGCAACTGGATTCCTACTTCGTTAGCATCACTCGGTGATGCATCATACGGCAAGCGTGACGGAAAAGTTTGTAAGCCGAAGTCACCATAATTACCACAAGCTATCAGCTTCAAGGCGCAGTCTCGCGGTATACCCAACGAAGAACGCACGTCAGCTGGCATAGTTCTCGCAACAGGGCTGTAACTGCTCCCTGGGAATCTCATTCTGGTGCCCATTCTTTCAAACCTTTCATCACTCTGGATACTGTTCCACATTCGCCTGAATCACATGCGACTGAGGGACTGGTAGCACTTGTACCACTGTGGGCAACGTCATCTAGAGAGAAAGAAAGATAAGAACAAACGCTTGCTGTGCCTCGGTACTGTCGTAAGGATACCAGCTTCAGTCCGATCAGTGGAATCCGCCGCTATCATGCACCGCCGCTTCCAACGATTCACAGTCCTATTCCAATGCAACTACAATAAAATTTTGTGTACGACTATTTTCATACATATAAATTCACCGCAATGAACAACAGGATAGTACGCGGGAATCGAAATTAAACACGTTACTCAGCAACCTAAAGCATATAGAAAAGGATAAATGAACAGCCAGCAACTAAATTAGATAAATGAAGCCTAAGGGCCTGTCAACAACCGACGTACTTATCAATCACAAACAGTCCGCTTCGAAAGCTTCAATAGCTCACAAACAAATACGTCATGCGACGCTGGTCACAACCACGACATACGGCTCTACAGATCCATCCAACCGACAAAACCACACATAAAGTTGAGTCCCCTCCACCGTGCATCATGGGTCGTTGCGTGGTAAAATTACAGAAACACGATTGGACAGCTTTAGGACATTGAGCAGCAGCCGTCCGTGCGTGGCAGAATCCAACCAATAAAAACGACGTAATTATCCTAATTTTACGCTTAATTAAGAGGAATTTTACGTTGATTGCGTTAATGGGGTCGTGTGGGCTTTCCTGCGTCAAAACTCTCCTTGCTATCTATTACTAACTGTTGTGGGCTCCGAAATATACACACATACACTTTTCCACATTATATATGTGCCCATTCGTAATAACTTGTTCACCTTGGTAATTAATCAGGCTATAAGTAATGATAGCCAGTATTGAGTGGTTATTTGACCAACGTACAAAAACTCTCCACAGAAAGCTGTTATAACCCAATCTCACATTGTGCGTCGTCACTCCTGCCTCAAACCCTCCCCATTAACCATTAGTAACTGTTGCGCACAGTGAAATATATATTCTACTTCAAACACTGACCCTATAAAAGCAACTTACGTCAGAAATACGTAATAAACACTTCGAAAAATCAATTCATATCATGTGTTGTCCTCCTGTCTCGAAACCCTCCTTGTTATCTATTACTAACTGTTGTGGGTTCCGAAATATAGGTTCTAGCCTAAAGGTTGTCCCTATAAAACAAACTGACGTCAAAACTCAGTACGAAGTTTTGATGATCACGTGATAATCATTCCAGAAGGAGCTGCCGGTCACTCAATTATCGCAGAATATTATAACAATTACTCGCCAATATTATATACTTTATTTGAAAAAAATATTAATATCGCGTGAAGAGCTGTTAAAAAATATAACACTCTAATCCTCATGTTACGTCTGATTACTTCACATTTTCCCATTTAACGCATGACATTGCGCTCCTTTTCTTATTCTCACGAGCATCTATAATGGAGGGAAAATTTTTGCGATGAATGGGGCTCAGAACTCCACATTGGCTGAGCGATTTGTAAGATTTTCGACTTTGTGACGTTTTCCAGCAATCGACGAGGTCCCGCGCTAAATTCTGCTCAATTCTTCACCAGATTTTGCAACTTTCCGTCTTCACTCACCAAAACTGAATTATTCCAACATTTTCCCGATTGAAGTTAAGTCAAATAACGGTAAAATACTGCGAAGATGAACTTGCACGTATTTCCCGGCGTGACTTCGAAATATTTGAAACATCGTCTTTACCTAACCTTGTAAAAAGTAAATTAGTCTAACATCTCATTTTTTGGATTAAATCTGTGAAAAGACGAACTATCTTCTTTCCTGAAGTGTAAATCAAACGTTGTAAACTGTGAATATTTTCTCTCTGATTGCGTCTTCATTTTTCAGAAGATCTCATGTTTGTCTTTTTATATATCCACTTATTGCTTTGTACCGCATGTAATTATCTGCCATGGTCGCGCACATCCTAGCTTGTTTCTCACAAATGCGTTCAGAAATATGTTATTATCACCATATTCGGCAAGACAGACTTAGTACGAGCCTGTCATTAAATTGCGGAAATCAAAGACGATATTTTAACGACCTCCTAGAACAGGTTGATTTTTGTTGCTATATTGTTGTACAGTTTGACGCCCCTTGATGAGACGTGCCTGTTTAGCCCAATTATGTGCCCCTTTTCCTCCAGCGTAGAAATTCCCCATTCTTCCGTTCCGCGCACAACACGCAAGACGCCTGCTGGTTGTACACTTTCCTGCTTCTCAATCGTGGGAATACATACAGAATACTGCACTGTTTGTTGTTCTGAATTATTCTTACCAGGTAACTCGTCGAATCTGGGGTGAGACTTTGTGGGAGAGTTCCCACAATATCTCCCAAACCGCAGTAATAACTCCTTTCGGCCTGTTCGAGTTTCCCCGGATGCCAGTAGGTGTGAGCAACGCAGCCCAAACTTTTTAACGCTGCATTCGTGAAATGACGCGCGGTCTGGACTATGTCTACTCCCATCCAGATGATGTTTTAGCTGTTATCTCTTTACAGGAAGAACATCTTACGCAGCTTCGCATCCTAGTGGTACGTTAGACCCAAAACGGAATTACAGTTAATTTTGGCCAGGCGCGAACTAGGCAGGACTACCGTAGAAATTCTTGGTCACAAGACCTCAGAAAAGGGAATCGCTGCACTCACGGATAAGGTGAAAGCCATCTATGGCTACCACCAGGCCAAATTCCTTCAAGTAACTTCGTCCTTTCAGTGGTCTGGTCAAATACTACCGACGATCCATACCTCGTTGTGCGTATATAATGCAGTCAATGATTGAACTCCGTGGAGTTGAACGCATATTCCAGTTCACCGAAGCTGCATACACTATGTTCATTGAGCTCGAGGATGCAGTCGCCGGCTTAGCTCTACTTAGTCATCCTGAACCGGATGCACCACTGTCAATCGTAACCGACGCTCCCGACACAGCTGTCGGCGCTGTGTTACGGCAATTCGTTGGTAAGCAGTGGCAACCTTTAGCTTCCTTCTCCAGACGCTTACAACCCATTGAATCCAACTATGGCACGTGTGGTAGGGAGTTATTAGCGATCTGCTCAGGCATCCGCTGCTTCTGGCATGCGGTAGAAGGCAGGGCTTTCATGGTTTACATTGACCACAAACCGTTAATCTACTCTTTAAACGCTTCAACCGACAGACTTCCCCCAGGGGAAGATGAGCGCCTGGACCATATCTCTCATTTTACCACTGATATACGACATGTCTGGAATACCGACAACACTGTCGCGGATGCTCTCACGCGTCTACAACCTCAGCGCATTGGCTGACAATGGCATTGATTTGGTAGCTATGCCTGCCGCGCAAGCAACTGACCCTGAGATCGGGCATCTTCTTCAAAAGGGCTCTCTCAAAATCCAACCCATACCTCTGACATCGTCAGAGGGAACACTCTTCCGCGACACTTCCCAGGGCACACCTCGCCCTGCAGAGTCTGCATCTTTCCTTCACAGTTTTCAATACACTAGACAGTCTGTCTCATCCTGGCACACGCGCTTCGGTCAAACTTGTTACTGAACGTTTCGTATGGCTTAAGGCGAACCACGATGTCCGAAATTGCCTAGAATGTCAACATTCTAAAGCCCACCGTCATACAAAGAGCCCTCTGGCATCTTTCCTCCGCCAGACGCACGTTTTCACCACGTGCACGTTGATCTGATGGGCCCCTTGCCACCCCCAAATGGCCCTATATATCTGTTGACCTGGGTTGACCGGTTCACAATATGGCCAGCAGCCATACCGCCACCTGACTGTTTCTCAGAAACTGTAGTCAGCGCCCTCCTGGAACGTTGGTGGCACAATTCGGTTTTCCGGCAGTGGAGACCACAGATCTTGGGTCGCACTGTGAAGGACATTTTGCAGCCACTTTGAATACGCTTGGATGCAAGCGCACTCGCACGACGACTTATCATCCAGCACCAAATGAGACGGTTAAACGTCTGCATCATCAGCTTTAAGCCGCTCCTAGCGCCCATGCTAATCCTTCTTTGAAAGAGGCACTCCCGCTAGTACTTTTATGACTGCGGGTCACAGTTGAAGAGGACTTAAACGCTGCAGCAGCAGAACCAGTCTTTGGTTGCACATTAAGGTTACAAGGTGAACTTGTCTCACCTGCATCTTCAGCACCGTACGATTATGGCAGCTACACAGCTCGTTTGGCGCAAAACATGTGAAAGCTACGCCCGATGTAGCCTAGACACGAAAACTGTCAATGCTAACCGAAGAACTGTAATTAACATTATTCAACTTACCACCTGGTAGCAGCTTCACCCTAAGATACTCGGAGCCCCTGAATGCATCTTCCAGAGGAAATTAGGCTTCTCTGTCGAAATGTCTTTACTCGAAGAACGCTCGAGATGGCTGCACCGAAGTGGTTATTTTGCGATCATAGTGGCCAAACAATGATTTCAACGAATTGGCATATCTCAGTGTGACGGAGACAGCCCCAAAAAGCGTGTTCAGTAGCCTAGTCAGATGTATTCTTTGGATCCGAGGATAGCATCCACCGGCTGATGAAGAGACTGTTGGTGGTCTAATGTTTGTCACAAGGTGAAGACATGATCGATGCACACGCGACCAGGCACGAAATCCGCCTGTTCCTATCCCGTATGATTGCCCACATTTCCGAAGTCACTGCATAACCAGACGTATGAAACTCAAGGAGATAATATGAGGGGCAAGGTTAGTATCTCAGTGGTAGTCACACGACGCTCTGGCATTTCTCAAAAACGGGAATGACTGTCGATAAGCAACAGCCATATTCAGCCCATACGGAACGAAGAAATTTGGTCAGTCGTAGTGAGATCACCTTCAACGTCTCCAAAATCCTAAACTCCCGACGACACCAGAGTTGCTTTACCAGTACCACCACGCCGGTTCAAATCACCTTGTGAATGTAAGTTTACTACAAACCACTAACATTAAAACTAGTGTGTTGGCGTAGGCATCGCAGTTGTACTCCTAGGCGTATAATGAATCCGCGCCATTTCTATCACTATGGGCTACGCTCACTTGGATAACGATGTTTTCGCCATTGCCGTTGGGAACGCCGTTCAACCAGTATGACGTTCGTTTGAATTCCGAAGGTCGACTGTAAGTTCCGTCGAAATTCGTCCCCTCTGACGGCTGCCGTGCGGTTGTGCCGAAGGTTCTCTCACGTTCAGCTTCCTAGCACCCTTAATCGTTGCGTTAAAGTCCGCTTGTGAACAATGATTAGTTAAATAAATAAAGTTCGTTTGCAGATCCGCCGTCTTCTCATTGTGAATTCCGATCCGCGTTAATATAAGGTTGGGGAAACTTTCGGCGTACGAACCTCGGAACTAGCACCACGATGCAGTTCAGACAACAATATTTTTCCGTCATGTTTGAAAAGCGACGGCGAAAGAACGCCCGAACCTGGAGCTTCATTACGTCTCAATAGGTCGGGCTACAAAACCACTTCGGTTTCCGAAGGAGGACCATCGGGTACATAGTGACTAACAACATTATCTTCGAAATCCACAGATGAATGAGTCGGCTCAGGCCAGTTAAACTTATCTTCAAAGTGCTCAGCTCACCTGTCAGGTCGCCATAATAAGTTGTAAACTCGACAGCTATTCCTTTAACGCATAATCACAACTTGTTGACGGTCAGTGCAACCACATATCAAGGAAAGTGGCACCCAGCTGGCCATCGGCAAAAATGCTTTCTTTGTCTCCTTGACTTGCTTGGAGAAGTAAGCCTGACAATCTTTGCACGCACTTTTCTCAAATTTTTGCTTTAGTTCACGATGGTCTTCATCGTACTGAGAATCGGGAGGTATCGGTTGACGGTTCTTACAAGTTCTCTTGGATCGTCTGCAGTTCTTGTTTAAAATGGACCTCTCCACAAGAGGGTCACATCGCCTCTAGGAGTTCTGCCTGGCTCTCGTCTGGATTACGCGACCGTTACGACCCCGGCAGTTTTTCTGTCAATGCTGTCTGACAGACGTTTCGTGTATCTACGTCGCTCAATTTCCGATAAGTGGGAGCGGGCAAGAGCAATGACAGAACTTGAGTTAAGGTGGTTACCTCAGAAAGAACCACGATATTTATGAAGTGGTGTTGCCGACAGCTGATATCGGTACGGCCAATTTGCGTCCATGGCCAAGTTTCACAGGGCGGTTTCTGTGTGACGCATTGCCGTTGTTTTTACTGGAATGAGCGATTCGGGAGAGTCCGTGAAATGCGCATAATATTAACAGTTGATCACTGCTGTCACAAGGATGAACCCAAACACGGAGTGCAACACCCAGCCACTTATCCTCAGGAGTAAGACGACCGAGTTGAATATTCAGGTCATCAGCAAGCGCAGCGATGTCCGGGTGCTTCTTTTGTCCCAGATGATTTAAGGGAGCATCCTACGAAGTGTCTTTGTCGGCGTCTGAATTGTTGTTCATTGAGGCGTATGCAGATATGGCAAGCAAACACCTTTCTGGTCGGTGTCGACCGATTTTGACTGAAGTAATAAGTCTGCCGACACATTAGCAACCATTCGCTGGGATCCAGTCCAGCAGGTTCTGAACTGCCCTACGGTGTAGTGCAATTGCCCCTCCAAACTGGCCGGGCGATTCGGCCCCACTGTCACCACAGATACTTTAAAAGAACCGCTGACTGACAGCATCATTCAGATGTGAATTCAGTTGGAGAACAGTGCCATTATTTTGAAGGCGCTTTTTGCAGACGGCGCATATCAATTCCCAGAAACGATAGGGGACACACCAGAATGCTGCATGTAATCGACAGAACATAAATATCTCTGTAATCCGTCAGTTGAAAAATTTCCTTTTGCCACCAATGTTGTTGTAATTTTGTGGAATTTCGCGGTTTATTAAATTCTAGGATTCTGCAGCTACGGCATCATTTTGTTTTAATCTTCCGAAGAAGTAAGCTAAGAATATGCGGTAGTTCAGCGGCATG
>LUCH01018690.1:0-12273 GCA_013368495.1 Paragonimus heterotremus | reverse complement strand
GAAGTGGAGGATCTATCTGATAGCGACCACTTTTCATGTCGAGACCGATCACAAACCCCTGATCTGGCTGAAGACGGCGAAGGATCCACGTGGACGACTAGCACGCTGGGCACTCCGACTACAAGAGTTCAACTTTACCATCAGACATGTCAACGGCATGAACATTGAGGTACCTGATGCACTGTCACGACCGATACAGGAAAGTGAGCTGCCGACTGAAGCTATACCAGTGAACACAGTATTAGTTGCCGATGAAGATATCTTGGCGAATCAACAGCAAGACCATCAAGTACGCGAAGTATGTGAACATCTGCTGGCAGGTAACAAACCAAAGATGTTAACTTCAGGACTGAACGAACTGGTACAGATCTGGGACCGGCTACACCTGGAAAACAGTCAACCAGTCGTCGATGTGGAGGTACAGCGAGGGCTTCGACCCCGAAGATTGCCACTTATTTCAGTGGACTAGAGGGAATATGTGATTCGACTGGCACACACAGATGGCCACATGGGAAGAGAACGCGTGTACGATCTACTGCGGCGAAGGGTATTTTGGCCCACAATGCGGAAGGATGTGACTGATTTCATTCGAGCCTGCTCCGAATGCCAACAGAACCGGGAGACAATGACGACAACACCGCCGATGCAATCGATTGTAACAGAGGAGGCCGTGCACGCCTGAGATATAGACATTTTTGGTCTGCTCCCAACGAGTTCAAATGGAAATCGCTACATAGTTGTCATGATTGACCACTTCACACGATGGGAGGAAGCCATTCCAACGTCAGATCAGACGAGCAAAACGGTTGCAAACGCTTTCGTGAACAACGTCCTGGCTCGCTTTGGAGTGCCGTACAGAGTTATCACGAACCAGGGCTCGTGTTTTGAAGGAGAGAAATTCCAGGAGATGCTGAGGAATTGGGGGATTCAGCGCTTGAGAACATCGCCGTACCATCTACAAACGATCGGACCGACTGAGCAGTTCAATCGCGTAACGAAGGAATATTTTGTTTGGATACCGCACGACGAAGCAGGCAACAATCGAGAGCTCCCCATTTGAGCTGACATACGGGAGGGAGCCAAGGATATTCTTGGATGTCTGCGTGTCCAGAGACAGAGGGAGGCAATTATTGCCGCAAGAACGACAATACCTGGAACACCGTGCTCTTGAACGGACAACAGCAAGACAGAGCAGGAATAAGCAAAGATATGACGTGAGGAATGTTAGGGCGCCGCCGTCGTGAGAACGAAGAAAAAAAACCACTCGACTCAGTCCCAACTAGCGGAACTGTCTCAAAACGATTGGGACTTTTTATACCGCTATGTATATATGTGGTCCCAACTCTTTTTTTTCCCGATAACTGTTCTCTTTGATATCTTGGGAATATGTGAACACTACGTGCCTTATAAATACCTTGTACTTGCCGCCTTGGTTGCACACGTTTTGGGGGCGGAACAAAGCCCTATATTTGAACGCGTCTTTTTTTGGCTTGCCTTGGGAGTGAATACGGGACAATCGCGATACTATTCGGGACAGAGATTTTGGGCGCTAATATTACGGGGACGTGTATCCGAATTTTGCCAAACGGATTAAAAAGCCAGGACAAACCAGCGTACGGTTTAGAAGGGTTTACAACAAGGAACAGCACACATAAGTGGCGCCCGTTCAGGATCGGAGACCAGGTGAAAGTGAGGAATTACAGCCGACCAGAAACATCCGGCCCCGGCGCAGGACAATTTAGAAGGCGATGGAATGGACCATTTACCATCACGAACCGCAAGAATATGACCTTCCAAATCAACCAAGGTCCCCGTGGGCGATGGGTCAGTGGTTTACAATTGATACCCTGGCACAACCGCAGCAAGTTCCTTAAAGGAGGGGCGAGTGTGGTGGACTGTCAGGCAGTAAGTGCGAGCATTCAAATTCTCGGTGGAATACCTCAACACAGGAGGGAGGTGCGTTCCAAAAACCCACAGCGAGCGGATGGAGGACGGCGTGTGCGACCAGATGAGTCATCGCTCGACCGGATCGGACCAACGGACGAGACGTGGCAGCCAAAATAGGATGGATGACCAAATTGAAGGCGTAATTATTCCAACACTCGCAGGAATATCTCGACACGGCTGTGTAGTACGGCCAAAGCCCACAATAGATAGACGGAGGACAACACGAGCGACCGTACAAGCCACCGCTCAACGAAATCGGATCAACGGACGATGAATAGTGGGCGGAAAACCCCCGGATAGAAGGCGCCAATCACACACCTAAATCGGGTAGAAGTGCACACGACTTGTGAGCGGAAACCAGGGGGTGTCGTGGAATAGAATTGTGACTCAAAATGGCAAGCCCGTGTGTGGCATGGTAACTAGCGCATTGGACAATAAAGATTGTACTTTATTGGACACCTTTTCGCTACAGTAGGTAGCTGTACGTTAGACTGACGATATAGACGGCGGTTTGGAGACGGCTTGGTTTTAAGGACATAATGCCATTACATGTCACGCATCTGGCTATCTTGTCTTGGACTGACAATTCAGACAATAGGCGCAATGACGATTTGATTAAGTGATTTCTGTTATTTGAACGGTGGGATACACAGATGAGTGTGAACACTTCTGTTGGTGCGAGCGCATCTGAGGACAGAGAGATGAGCACAGTTTGACCGTTTGTTAATGGAAATTCAAAGCGCTGCCAACTAAACGGCAGAACGTTTTAACCTTGAGCACATTGGCCGTGGAACGATGACGTTATCTACATTTACGAGGCAGAAGGAAGAGACCGAAGAAGAGCTCCTTGAATGGCCTACAAAGACAGAGTAGACCACGGATGACTACGAATGTTGTCACGGTGATCGATGTTTAGGAAAGTAACGTGCAACTCCCAGGAGCGAGTATTAGAATGTTGCCGCAAAAGTCACCTCTGATGGACTATAGTGAATGAAATCTTATGAGAAGACCTCAAAATGCCCAAGGAACTACAAGTCTAGCCGGTTGTTTATAATCACACAACTCACCGTTAACAGTTCTGTATTTGGAATCTCACTAGTACCAGTTATTCTCAATGTTCAGCTATTAAATGTTATATAAATCACGCCAGCGGGTAACTGGGACCCCTGAATGATACAATACAAGTCTGTTGTGTTTACCGCATAAAGACGATGATAGTGGAATTATCCGAATTTTTTAATGCAATGATAAAATAAGGCTGGTGCAGCGCAGTCGGTCCGACTTAGGGTGGCGCGTGTTGTTGGAAAACGAGTCGTGGCAACGATTAATTGTGGCGATTAATAGGATGGTCAATTCGAACAGTTTTCGACAGATTGATGGGCAAGCATACAATACATGTGGAAAAATCGATCACACACCACTGGCAGACATATCAGTATATCTACATATACCGATATGTATCAACATCCCCTTAGTAGTAGTAAAGTTTTACATTCAGCAGTGATGCTGCTGGATATCAGTGTGAACTATACGAGAAATCCTGCAGTCGACCCATTGGATCAGTTGGAAAGTTCCATAAAAGACAGTGGGATCACTGAGTAATACAGTCCAAATATGAAACTTTCGAGTTCTCAGCGTAACTCCGTAACTCAACTGGTAGAGCGCTTACCGGGTCTTAGAATGCTGTTTCTGTCGCGGGTTCGAATCCATCCGATGCCCAAATTTTTCACAGTCAGGTCACATGTAAAATATGAAATCTGCCACACCACTTATTATTAATGTAGTGATGTTGACAAGCTGAGAGGTGTTCGAAACCACTGTGGGCATATGCACGCACCTAATATGACCGCCTTCCAGATTCGAAGGTACGGTTAGAACATTGAGAGGCGCCCATCACAAATGCTGTTCATTTGTTATTGCGGTATATGTTCCCACGAACTGTGGTCCAGAAACAATCAAAGATGATTTTTATCACCAGCTCACTAACCTTCTGCACACCGCGCGGTACACGGGCATTGTAGTACTGGTTGGAGACTTGAACGTTCATGTGGGCTGGCTTAGTGCTGAAGAGCTTGACTTAGGTGACCCACGCTCCTACGGTGATCGTCGAACAGACAACAGTTAACGATTCTTACAACTCTGTGCTGATAACGATGTGTTTCTGACAAGCACTAATTTTTGACGTTCTAGGCGTCAATGCACCACCTGACGATTTCCATCGCCGAGCCAGTCGGTGACGTAAACTGACTACACCGCTGACAACTGTCAGTGATGTGACTGTCTTCAAGAATGTAAGTCAACCTAGAACACCTGTGTGGATTCCGACTATGCACCGTTACGTGCCAAGTCCATTTTGCGTTTTGATGGGGGGTTATTTCACTGTCAACCACAAATTGACGTATCTAAACTAGAAGAGACACAGGTTCTTCATGGTTACCAACATGCGTTTGCCCCTAGTCTAGGTCCCCATCCACCAGACGACACTGAAGCACAATAGGCGAATATATGTTATGCAACGCATGAGTACGGTACTACCTCGTGTGGTACTACTGCTCGTTCAACTGGGAAACACTGAGTCTATCTGATTACCAAAACTTCTTGACGCTCGCCGGAATACTACATCTAACAACAAGTACCACTCACTTCGCAGGACCCCTAGTTTGGAAACCCGGAAGGAATCACGACAGGATTTTGAGGCCTGGTGAATACAACGCGCCATCGGGGTGAAACAAGCTGCTGCTACCGAGAACTTTCAAAAGCATTTCCATCTCATCCGAGCAACCGGCAGCAGGAAGCCAGATGTGAGCGC
Source organism: Paragonimus heterotremus (assembly GCA_013368495.1). NCBI lineage: Eukaryota > Metazoa > Platyhelminthes > Trematoda > Plagiorchiida > Troglotrematidae > Paragonimus > Paragonimus heterotremus. Next base: position 7,517 of record LUCH01018690.1, on the reverse strand, counting down.
GATAATATTCGAAGTCATTGGTAAATCTAACCATAACATGCAACAACGCTTAAGACGCTGGGTTGAGCACTCCCAACGGCAGTTCAACTGGCCACCCGCGCAGTTAATTACATTTTCAGGCTGTCTGTTCTCATGGATATGTTGACGTTTCGCCACCATCGCCAACAGAAGTCTCTCTGGAAATCAAGTTCCTCAAACTTCACAAGCTACTCGACGAATATGAAATCTCTTCTGTCATTTTTGTAGATGGGGGTCTAACCTTAGTTAAAGAGCTGAAAACTCTGCTCCAGAAACTCCGGAATGTTGGAATTGTTCCACATGACTGGCGTTTGGCTAACATCGTCCTCACTTTCAAAAAAGGCTCACATGCTTCATATGCAAATCACAGAGGAATTAGCCTGGTTTTTGTTACGTCAAAGTTGCTGGCACCCATTGCACTTCGTAGATTAAGCAAAGCGCACGAGAAACATATCCGTGGGAATCAAGCTCAATTTCGACCTGGTTGTGATTGCAGTGAATACGTCTTCACACTTCGCCAAATGTTTGAACTCCGCCACTCATAAAGAAGGCCAACAGTTTTCGTCTTCTTGCACATTAGAAGGCCGTTCGGTGCAGTTTTCGCAGCCGCTCTCTGGGACTATCTCTCGAGAAATATCCGAAAATCTTGAAGGTAATGTGCTGTCAGACCTTGGGCAGGGTTAATGGTTATGATAGCGTATCGACGACCTTTGGCTTCTCAAGCGGGGTGGGACAAGGTTGTCCAACCTCTCCATTCCTATTCAGCTGCACAGTAGACGAGATCCTATAGTGTGCCCTGACAGATTATGAATATGATGGTGTGGATTTGCTCTCACACACTTGACTTCGAGATACAGAGTATGCAGATGACAACGCGCTAATATTTGATGGCCCACAGAGAGCCAAGGACATCTTAGACAGACTAGATACTTCAGTTCGTCAGTTTGGTACAGCCCTTGCACCAACTAAGTGTGAGGTGCTGTTGCAAGTTTGGCAAAGCTCTGCGCCTGCCCTCATTCTCAGAGGTGAACTGTTGGAGATAGTTGAAAATTTTATGTACTTTGGAAACTCTATCGGCGCTGATGAGATTACAAATCTTATGGCAAAGGCTCGGATGGTGTTTGTCAACATATGCTATTTGTTGGCATGATCTCAGTCTTTCTGTGAAAGGCCGATTGTAAAATGCCACCAGGCAGTCCTATCACACGACTGCGAAGCCTGGAGGATATTCGCACAATACCGTTTTTGACCATCAGTGTTTCTGAAGCATAAGCAGCGTGTGGTGAGACTACCGTGTCCGCAATTACGAAATTCATTGACGTGCTTTCGGCGCGCATGAACTCTGTCAATCCTTAAGCATAGTATTTTCATCTCACAGGCTTCGATGGCTTAGTTACATCTTACGAGTGCCAACTCGCCGCCCGCGATATTGTGCCTTATCTGGTAGTGATGAATTAGGCTGGAAGCAACAGTCCAGTGGTCAGTGCATGACATGGGTTCGGAGTGTGAAGACACTCACTATGAAGTTTGCTTCATTGGGGCGTTTCTGGCCTCCTGGCAAGGATCCGAAAAACACTGAACACCCTAAATTGAAGACATCATGTGATATGGCAGGAACCAGAAGTCAATGGCGCTCGTGTTGTGAATCACTGTGTGCATCACTGCAACTTATTATTTACACTTTCACATTGTTTTGTTCCTTCACACTACACATAAGTTTCTTCTCATGTTGCGGCAAGTTTGTCACTCGTTATGAGTTTTATATATTAAATATAAATATGTATTTGTAAGAACAACACAAAATATCGAGGAAGCCGTCATAATCGGGAGATTTCAGTGGATGGGAGACGGAGAAACTAGTAAACGAAAGTCAGCAAAAGCAACATTACAGAATAGGATAACAGTGAAAACAACATTTTAATGTAAATCTCGTTCAGTCGTGAGCTGGAATCTCACGTTAAAGGAGGACACACATAATCGGTCGCATACACACATGGATCTGATAATGAAGGCGTAGTGTTGTGATCCAAGAACGCGGATGACACAAGGGTTGTTAATTCGACAAAGCAATGCATTGGTTGAGCATTTAAACAAGACCAGACAGAAAACCACTCATTTGCACGCGGTATTCGGCCCCATACCGTCTCGGCTGCCACAGATGTCAATGCTCAGTTCCTTTAAGTAGCAGGGACCATTATGGGCGATGTTACACTCTGATGCTCCTTCCTGTGGCTTGTACGATGTCAAAATATATGCTGTGGTCCTACTACTGAATAGCCGCGGTATGGGTAGTATAATATGACCGCTCATCTTCATTGCACTCCTCCCTCCGCAAAGGTTGTTCCAACTGCAGCAAGCCGTTCAGGTTTCCCTCGATCTTCGGGGACGTCGCCGCTCCTGGCATACACTCTCTTCTGCTCGGGGTGTCGTAACATTTGCGAAGCTGGCTTCCGTGCACTCGATGTTGATTCCTGTCAATCTTGATCAGATACACTGGACCGCGGCGGTCCATTACCACACAAGGTCCTCTCCACCTCGCCAGGAACTTCCTAGATCCTGGTGCGATTGTTTCGTCCCGTCAGTCCATTTGATTGAGGATGGTATGACGTTGTGCGAATTTTACTGATTCCCAACCGCTCCAAGCAGTTCCGAAACTCTTCACTTTTGAAGCAGTAATTCGTGCAAAATATAAGTCTAAAATCCGTGAAGGTGTTGGTGAAACATTTGGTGGGACATTGTGGATGTCAACGTAGTAATCCATTTGAAGGCAACACTGTGTGACCCGCGTAGCACGGTAGCTGTGTTTGTTCAGTGGTGCGCAAGAGAGCCAAGTAAGTCGTATTCACATGTTTGGACAGTTCTGTTGCATCCTTATCCCGGGCAAGGAAACCGTGTTGAATCATGCATCGCAAACTAATGCCTCAGATGAGATTGGAATTGCATGCTTGTGCGTGACAGTGCCTGGGGTGTGAAACCTACGAGCTCTCGATGTAACTTCCTAACTCACCTGGTAGAGCGTTTGCCGCGTTTGGGCACGTTGTTTCTGTCGCTGGTTCGAATCCAGCCGAAGTCCAAATTTTTCACAATCAAGTCACATGTAAAATATGAAATCTACCACACTACTTACAAGTAATGCAGTGATGTTGGCAAACGGAGGGGTGTCCGAAACCACTATGGGCACATGCACTCTCAGCATTTGACCGGCCCCAGAGATCCGGTCTGGCCAAATGCCAGTTGGCATGTGACTAGTGTATGACCATTCTCGGTATGCGACTTTGACCAGGCCACTACGTAGTGACGCACAAATTAGCTCACAGAAAATTCATGCCAAAGGACTTTCATTAATTCATGGTTAATCCCAGATATCGTACTGAGGTAGACGGTTTCAGGAAGCAGTTCTATAGCGATGCGGTAGAAGGGTAACAGGACGGTTATTGTGACTCCTGTCTAGGCGATCAGACAACCTGGTCATTACTCGCAAGCAAAAGTGGTGGAACATTCAGGTAAGATCATTCGGTAGTGCCCAATATTAAGCCATTGATGCTGTGGTAAACATGGTTGCCTCATGGAAGCGTGGCCGGAGTTCTAATCCCGGCAGTGGCAAGAATATGCACTACTGACGAGCTCTAACAAGAGCGAAACTCGGGTCTCGTGCTTCTTGTGAAAGAGACTAATTGAAAAGCTTGTGGATATGTGTTAGCTGTTATCAGCTGTGAATAGTTTGCCATTTATATTAACCAAAATCCCCTGTTGCTTAACATAAATGCCGGTTTCGCTATCCAATGACGTACTTGGTGATCGGGAGTGGTCCATAGGCGGGAATGGTAACGTGAGACACTTCGCCCATGTGTGAGTGGTAGTTAATAGCATCAGGCTGTCTCACAGACTTGTGTATCTAAGTCCAACTCGCGGTGCAAGTGAGGATACACGCAAGTGATTCGCTCTAACAGGTACATTATATTCTAGTACCTGCTTTCAAAAGAAACTGAGTGTAAAATCTTTCTAGCTGTATATGCTGCGATCAGCTGTGGTGGGTATTCAGTCCATTTCAATGTAAGCCCTGGCTGTTCATCAGAAATTTCTTTCAGTGAACACTTGTATACTCATTATTTAAGAAAGTTGGAAAACTCGACTATACATGAGTACCGTAGTGGTCGGAGATTTTGCTTACCACGTGGAAAACGCCATTAACATTCAATGGTCTGTTCTGAATTCAGAAGGACCTATGGATCGCTTACTCTCGAAAAGAAGCAGTAGCCACTGACGATTGCCATATCGGGCGTATAGATGTATTGAATCGGTCCGGTCTAGTGTGAATTCAATGGCGTAGGACATAATAAGCGGGAAGACTAAAGTTTAAGTCTCATTCAACTGAAAAAGACCGCATACGTTCCTATTCTCTAGGCAAACAGGTCAGCAGAAATGTTTCTCAAGAAGATAAACGTTACGGTTAAATGTACGTAGTGCTTAACTCAAGAAAATACAAATCTCTGATTGTTCTTCAGTAGCGTCCGCCATTGCACGTATCAGAACAGCGGTGATAGGCGCAAAAATTATGCAAAAGATTCTGTCATATTTATGAACCAAACAAAAATATATACTAAGCTGAATACACCATGTGGTAAATATAATGAGGATAAACCTGTAATAATTTTTTGCCGTTGGTGTAAAATTATCCCTTGGGATTAGCTCAAGGCAAACACATTTATATCCACATGAGTTTGTTTTTCCTTTAATGGAAAACTCGTTTTTCATTCGAAAGAGGTCAAGTCAAGTCAAATCAATAATGCGTCCAATGTGCCAGAGAGGTGAATTTTCGGTTGTTTGTGTATTCACATCTACCAAGAACGAAAGACAATTAATTCAATGGGCTAGAATCACGCAATAATAGTCCTAATAAAACCGTTGGAAAAATGTGGGGAACGGTCATAATCATTTTCATTTGGAAAGAATTATTGATTCAGATTCGTGATTAATTCACGAATGCGAATGTTGAGTTTCCGCAGAAATTGAGGTGAGTACAGAATAAGAGAAGAGTGGGTGCGTGTAAACAGATGCGTTTATCGGAATCTGTCCAAATAAAACGGAGTAAACTATGCCAGGTGCAAACTTAGCTCACACACTTGGCATAACGAGAGAAGGTAACAGATGTAACGAAACATTTACGGAAAATGTCATTTTCAGAATTAGAGATGCTTTAATGGCCTAGTGGGATCGGTTAAATGTTTCGAAAACAAACCGCAGGGATACCGAGCTTCAAGTTCATCATTTTTAAGAATTTGATGAGCATTCATCTGAAGATTCTTCATGTCGATTACTTTCATAAACATAAAAACGGTACCGACATGTTTAGATGTTCTAAGGGAGACACAGCAGGACTGTGATCATCTTGACAGCTGAAACAAACTGTCCAGAAAGGGGGACGAAGAAAATCGGGTAATGTGTTTGATGTTCAGCATCACATCATCTGCATACTTGATTAACCATGTGTGATAACAGAATAGCGCGAATTTTATATAGAATGTGTGGTGAAACAATTGGAATTGTGCGGAAGACTTGTGGTTGAATCCAAAAATAGTTGAGTATAGCGAATGAGTGCTCACTGTCAACAGTCGTAGTAAGTTGTAGTAAATAACTACTTTCAGAGACGTGTTGCAGGGAAGGTCAGACGAACCTGCACGAAGAGGTTGAGATAAAAGTACTATTCGTGAACACCCCAGGATGTCTTGCATCTTTCTAGCAAGAAGCACAGTTCCAGAGAACGGTTCAAAGCGACCAGAGTGCTAAAAATGTGGGCCAGTCTTAATCTTTACTCCTACAGTTGTCCGATAAAGTCTAATCTTCTGAAGCGCGCTTGAACCATAACCTAGTTGATCGATAAAGAAGGGTTTCATGAGATAGACCTGTTAAATCAACAGAGAGTTCTTGTCCAATCCCGTCGAAACTTCGTCATGTCATCATCACGTAATCTCTATCGATATGCTACTGTTGGCCACAATTGATGAAGGTGTAATTTGTAGAGAGAAGGTTAATCACTACAAGCATATCACCCTGATGTTGTATTGATAAAGAAAATTCTTCTACAGTGGTACCTTACTCATCGACTTCAGTATAAGAAACACAGTGTATGTGTCACACACCGCACAAGTCAAAGGTACACTGTGAGAGAGAAGTATAAACAAACCAGTTCTTGTGGTGTCATCGTTAGTAACGAACAGACAAGAAGTCGGTAAACGCCCACATAACATAAAGCGTTGATCTACTGGGAAATGGTAACCCAGTTGGTCTAATAAAGTATGTCGTAGTCAAGGTGCATGTGTGGATTAACTTATCACGGGAAAGGTGGCTGACAAGCCCATTTTAAGGATGCCTATCTAGCTGACTCGTTAATGGCAACGCATACATTTCTCCCAAACTGTGTCTCGAACGTATTGTACAGTTCTTCGTTAAAATATATGAGCACATTTGTTTTCACGTTTGATCACTTCGTTAGGAAGGTCACAGAAAGAAATTTATGATAAAGAAATCTTCGGAATAATGCATTAACTACCCCAAAAGAACATTTATCGATAAGTGTTCCATGTTGAACAACACCCACAATCGATCGCAGCTTTCCCAGTCCCACAGACTTTCCAGTCGGCTCTTTTCGAACAGCAGAAGCATTAGACTCGGGTTTCGCTTGCATTAGAGCACATCAGTAGTTCATATCCTTGTCATTGCCGGGATTAAAACTCCCGCTACGCTTTCATGAGGCAACCATGACCTCACATTAGGCACGACCGAATTAACACATGCGAACACTCAACAATTTTCGCTTGTGAACACTGATCCAGTCTAGTGCTTTTTTCGAAAGAGGCTGGCTGAAAAGTCCGTGTTAATACGAGAGCTGTGACCACATATGAGTGACGGTCAACTTAAAATGAACCAAATTCCCCATTACTGATCAGTACTCAAAAGTGTTCCGATCGACTCGTAAAGAGATTTCTTTTCTGAACGCTTGTCCTGGCGGTGGAACTGAATACAGCGGAAAGTAAGTGTTGCTATTATTGTTTTGGATTTTGATATGTTTCGGTATACTCTTCAGTTGTAAGCTCCGTCTCATCTAGAATTTGTTTTCGACGATAGTCCTTTTTGCACATGTTTCGACGGAAAACAAATCTGTCCATAGTTGGCACAATGTAAACAAATTGACTGGCGAACTAAAATGTTGAGGGACATTCATTTCTCTAGGCTTTTCGAGCTAAAGAGGCGACTGCTGTTTACAGTCAAAACAAAATAGCAACTAGGATGTGGAAAATTCAAATGAAGTACACACCTGTAGCTACGCACATCATCATTATCATCATCATCATCATCATCATAACAGCCATGAGCCTGACCAAAAGGTACTGTGACTTGGGCCGCCGCTCAGCTCAACAGTGACGTGGAATATCCTAAAAGAAAACGCTACTAAGAAGGTTGAACATTATTAAAAGAAGACTAGGCGGAAGAACTAGAAA
>LUCH01018689.1:0-12286 GCA_013368495.1 Paragonimus heterotremus | reverse complement strand
TGATGATGATGATGATGATGATGATGATGATGATGATGATGATGATGATGATGATGATGATGATGATGATGATGATGATGATGATGATGAGTCGGCACGTCTCTCTGCATTCACACAACTAGAAAGCATAATATGATTTGTGCAACTATTTCACATTGTCCAACGATCTCCTTTAGGGATTTCTATCCGTAAAAGTACTTGTGGCTCTGAATGAAGTCCTAACTGTATTCACAGCCCCCGGTCTACTACTGTAGTGAGGATGAGCGATCGTATAATACTACTCACACGACTGCTGTTCAACAGTAGGGCAAGAGCATATATTTTGACATCGAAGTAGCCGTAGGAAAAATACAGAAGGAAACATCGGAGTACAGCATCGCCCAAAATGGTCGTTGCTACGTGAAGGGACCGAGCATTGGCGCCTATAGCGATCTTGTCGGTCTGGGTCCAGTACCGTGTACAAATGAGTGGTTTTGTTTGTTTAACTGCTTAACCCATATGTTGCTTTGTTGGATGAACACTCCTAGTGCAACCTGCATTCTTGGCTCACAGCACTACTTCTACTGCATTGAAACTAACATTGGGCCGGAGCCAGATCATTATCTCCTATTAGTCTGACGAATTTGACTTCAACAAAAGTATGCACATTCAGTCCCAAATTTGAGTGTCTGCTCATCAGTTCAGTTCACTGACCTGATTCTCAGGGATTGCAGATAGTGAAAGCGTCAATTTTTACCGGTTATCTTTGTTGGAATAGGTAAAAAAGTACAAGTTGAAGTAGAAGAAAGTGCAAAGGACTGAACCGGTTTGTCGGAGCGGTGATAACATCTGATATTTTCCGATGACTGCGGTAGTGGAATGGCTTAGGGAAGACACTCGGAACCTTTGCTTCAAGAGTCTGACTTGTGAAGTAAGGGGGATAAGGTTTATTTTGAGAACACCAGCAGCAACTAACAGCTCACTTGACAGCAAGCGGCTAGCTCAGCTAGAGGACGTGATATAAAATACCAGGATGTCTGACGCCGATTGCTGTTGAGCATAGCAAATGTACTGTATTCAATTTCATACGTCTGAGAATTATTGTTTTTCTATTGTTCAAGTTTATACTCTAGACGTTACGTTGAACTGTTTGGTGGTCAGAGTGCTTGGTTTTGATCGTACTTTGTCTGACCTCCTTATACCGTATGCGGAGGACAGCAATGTGGTAGTTATAAAAATAGTTCTGTTGTCTACTCATAAGATCGTGTCTTAGTACCTGAACATCTCTATACAGCCAGTGGTGCAACATACAGCTCTATGAGTGTGATCGTTTGTGGACTGGCTGATCCTCTTTGGCTTGTCAGCTATGGTTTTATGCGAACCAATTAGAACTTCAGTCCTCATAGCTCGTTGACAAACGTAACACACAAGTGTGGTCACCACGCCAAGGTAGGTTAGAAAGTCAGGCTTTTCTGGTCAGGGCAAAGATTCCTGTTTATGGAAGGAAACTGCTGGCCGCTTATAGTCCCTTAAAAACGTTAGAACACCTAATGCAACACTGCTGAAGAAATTCACATACTGTTTCATGCTTTATAAATGACATAAACACTATAAATTAGCGAAATTTTTCAATCGGATAAAAGGTACATATAAATGTAAGAGAGACTTATTCATATCCGTGTATGTTTTTATTTTGAACAAACTATCGTCAGAAATAAATAAGTTTCAGATATTACCTTCTTGTACCGGGGTCCTAACAACATCCCTAATTGACAAACCAGTATCCACCTTTCCTCAAAAAGACACTTCTGTCAAACCATCTCGTGTTCAAGGTTGTTCCTCAACTTCATTATTCAAATGTCTCAATTTTATTCGCATGTTTTACAGTCCACGCCATGTTCGTTCTCATATACACGTGAAAAGCGTATGCTAAAAACCAGTCCTCACTAACGCAAAGCCTTTAAATCAATACCCGATCAGACAATGATGGACGGTCAGCACTTCGGTATCAACCTACCACTTTGCTGATAGGGTTTACAGATACATTCAACCGAGATTCCTGATGTGTTCATTTAGTCCATGGTCAATACTTCATTTGGTACAGTTCCTGTTCAACCAGGCGGGGCAGTTAAGCTAAACACTTGTTGAGTGTGTTACTGACTGGTCAGACTGATCAGTGGAGTCGTTTTCCATGTAGAACGCTCTGAACAACAGTAACTTACACGTTGTAAGTCATAGATCACTGGACGTTACGGCTGTGTAAAAGGACTTTATAACGGAAAAAAACACGGGAAACAAGGTAAATCCTAAGCACTTAAGACTGTTTAGTTCGAAGCATAATCAGATTCTAAACCAGCCAGGTTCACGTAGGCTTTAGGAAACAACTTTTGTGTCCACAAGCATACGACGGTAAACTTGGCATTACCTTAGTCACAGAGGCCGGTCATTAGTTGCATGTTTATTATCAATCTTATATCTGTTCATTGTGGAATTCTTGCTTTTTGCTGCTAAACTTTCCCGCTGTGTTGATATTACTCTTGTCTTTTGTTTATTCGTGTCAATCTAATGTGTGTCCACCGGGTGCATTCTGTTCACTTCAAGCGCTATTTGAATGATGTATGCAAGACATTTGAATCATTGACTCATATGTCTGTTACCAATGCGCACCCACTCCCCCTATTCCAGTGACTATTTTGTTTTGGGGTCCATTGAGAACGGAAAAAAATTCAAATTTTAGAACGTGTCATACATACCCTCTCGTTCGGACACCGGATTGTTTGTCAGGGGTCTTAAGTATACGTGTGCAATCACCCTCTCTTGTTTTTCACCACTACGATACACTTCTACATGCGTGTATAGTCAGGAGAACGAATTCAGTTGTATGATGGAGTGAATCAGACTTTCAGTCTAGACTGATCTGCCATAGCCGGTGAACAAATTCAGAAGTAACATTCCTGAGATGTCGCTGTGCTGACAGACTTGTCACAAATTGCCGACGTGTCGATTATCTCCTAGGTCTCAAATTCGTGGCAGTCTATTACAGAACTCATTGGGTGGCACTACCCCAACAGCATTGTGGTGCTTGTTCTCCGGATGCTACAAAGCGCATTAAAATGCCTCCTGACGCATCACTCTATGCGTGATCACATGAATTGTTGACATGTGTGCACAATAAAGCGTCGTAAATCTCGTGAGTTTAAAAGCGTAATTTTCAACTACCCAAGGCTGTTACTCACTGTCAGACGATTGGCTTGTAACATGTCAGTCGCAGTCGTCAAAGAACGAAGTGCGACTTTTCAAATCCAATTCTTAAATGAGCACTAATGATGTGGTGGTTTGTGAATATATTAGAACAGACGTGGTTTGTATGAGGTCTTACTGACCCATGTTGCATCATCGAGCCAAGTACTTGGTAAGTTAAAGCAGGTTCCTTCGAATGTGTTAAACCTGATGCCATTTCAACTTTTATTTCTTGAACAACTCGGAGATAGTATTGATTTGTCAACGGCTTGAGGTGTGTAGAAGACCGAAGTGAAGCAAGCCAGCAACTCGCTTTTAACTGTAGATGACTAGTGACTTACAATATCGTTTTGGGTTCGCAAACTGTCGCGCTTGACCGGTTAAAGACCACATTTGACTTTTAAACGACAGGAAAATATTGTAAACGCAAATGTACAAACCCACATTGAATGCTGCCTAAATTGGAACAAAACAACTACAGCCATACGAAACTGTAAGTGTCACTATCGGCTGAACCCCATCCATGGATACCCTGCCCTAACTTGTTATATGAACTGCCAGGAGGAATGATTTGTCTGGAAGTTCTCTGAAATTCAACATCTGCTTAACCAAAGAACCTTCGTGCCACCCATGTTAAAGTATCTGGCCAGTGAAGTTTGGGTCCAGCATTCATTAGGATCTCTGGAGTAAGAAATGCTAAGCTTTCTTTCTAGGCTACATTACCATAACAGAGTTATGACCTAAAATGGTACAACAGTGAACGTTTTTAAGGATTACTACCTTAGGGTCTTCACAACCGGCTCTTCAAAGCTAGAAACATTGTCTGCACCCAACCTTACTGACACCCTGTTCTGGTGTTAACAGGACGATATGTGATTTAACCTCCATAAGATTACTAGCCTAAATAGGGTGCAAGTGAACCTGGACAACCAATCCCTTAACCTTTTCATGACTAACTATTCAAATCCAGAAGTCTGTATCTAGCAATAACAACGCTGTAAGCGCGGTAAACGTTATACAACACGTGGTACTTCAGGAGCTGGCACTGCTTTGCGACCTCAGCCAGGTATGGTTTAATCTTGTTTCTTAGTAGTACTACAACAGACGTTTAAGGGGGCTGTAAAAGCTCCTCAACTCGTACGGGCTTGAGAAAGCCAGTCTTCCGAAAATTAGAGGTTCTGTACCATTTTTAAAATGTCTAAAGGTGGTACCTACAGCCAGCCTGCTAACTAGTGACCAGTGAAAACGTGATGAAATATCCTCAAAGTAATGGTAGGCTTACTTGGTGATCAACAAAATGAACACTTATTTACGTAAAGTATTGAGGCCGAGCATAACGAATGCCACCGGAAACTTCCCAAATAAAGAACGCCATCCTTACTCAAACTAAACTCAGGATTTCCTCTTACGGTTATGCATAAATCAATGAGTACGTTCGTCTGACCACTGACCAATAGCAGAATTTCATTGGTTCTCTGCATCGCACTAGTTCCTTGTCAGTTTTACACTACTGCCTAACACCAAACACGAATTTCATTAGCAACTTTTATGCGTTAATTCTTTAAACTCTGTTTAGTACTGTCCGGCATAATTTGCCAATGAAAGCAAACAGGTCAATAGTGTCCTTCTGAACTTCTTCAGATCATTTAGTTCAGCTGATCTTTCGGTACTCCGTCAGAATAGTTTTAAGTACAAAACTGATGAACACATGCTTCCGCAGATCACCGACTACGTCAACTATTGTCCATTCAACTGATACTGCGTTGATAGCGGGATTTCACGGAGCTCCATCCTAAAACGAACTTTATTACTCATGTTCCTGCTAGAAATTCCACGGCTTGACAGCTTCCATCTGCTACTCTATGCTGATGCTATATTGGACAATAACACAAGGAATGAGAAGTTGCAGGGAAATTTTGCCGTTTTACACCAAGGGGCTGCTGCTCATAAACTCCGGTTCGGTACATCTATATCAAACCGACTAGTGTTTTGGAAGTAACGAACAGAATCTAACTGAACACGAACGAACGAACAAATTTTTTGTGTACTAGGGAGGGATGTCGAAGTAAGAAAGTTTTTCTGTTTTGTCTAACCCACTGATGAGCGCAAACGTTGGGGGGGACATTTCTATTTGTCTCCCACATTTGATGAAAGACATCCATCTTATTTAAACAACTTTACGGAGAGTATTCAGGTGGATTAGTAAGCTAAGTTCGGCAGCCTACTCCGTCAAATGTGATGTGGCACACCTCCATCCTTCGAGCCGTACAGATTATTTTCTGGAAGACTGGAAACTGGGTGGTACTACAAGTGAGCTCAATTGGAGCACTATTGTCTTTAGTGACTTTAGCTATGTCTCCCAACAATGTGTCAATGGCCAAGGAAGTTAACTTGATACCTGGGTTACTCACCAGTCTGTTTGGAATGTTTCACTCATACTGATTCACCATTATACTCAGTTCGCTAATGAGTCCCCATTGGGTACTGAATAGCGATGCTTGTTCTTCATGAATTGTGAAGGGCATTATTATTGAGAAGGCACAACGTTAAGTTGGAACATTGGTTTCGACACTTTGTTCTCTACCTGATCCAGGTAGGCTGCACAAATTGTGGTAGTTCACAATGCGTTGCCAGTATATCAATAAAGACTGGACTTCAGTTTGTAGAATACACTGCGAAACAGAAATCCTCCGAGAAAAACAAGTGCCTGGCGAAAATAATCGTCTCAGGAGTAACTTGCTACAATCATTTTACTCGCAGAGGACACTCTTTCAACATCCGAGTATGCTCAATCTGGAACAACCTGTCCGACTCTACCGTAACTGTATTGTCAGTAGCTGGATTCAACCGCAGACTCAGTGCATATTTCTGGGATACCGGACTGAGTATTCAGGTGGTATCATGAGCCAAGTACGCGGATGGCACAAGGATTATTTATTCAGGAAAGCTACACGTGGCTTATGCGTTTCAAGAAGACAACAAACAAAACCACTCGTTTGCACACAGTTCTCGGCCCCGACCGTCTTAGTTGCCACAGACGCCAATGCTCAGTTCCTTCACGTAGCAACGACCATTTTGGGCGATGCTGTACTCCGATGTTTCTTTCTGAATTTTCCCTACGGCTACCTCGATGTCGAAATATATGCTGTTGCCCTACTACTGAATAGTAGTCATGTGAGTAGTATATTACGATCGCTCATCCTCACTACAGTAGTCTAGTCTTCACAATAATTGCGGTCTAATGGGGATACCCTTGATGTCTCACTGTTGATACTAGTTAATTGCTGTTTGTTGTATATTGCCATGGGACTGTTGTATGCCTGACAGACAGTGATTCGGTTTCTATTTCGCTCATTATCCTTTGACTTTTCCTTTCACAATCTCTCTATTGTTGGCCTTCTGAAACAGAAACAAACTTCCTACTAGCCTTTCCCTTCCCAGCTGTCCAACACACATTCGGATGTTCACAAGCCTTGCCATCCTACTTTAATCTGCGAATCTCGCATGAATCCTACAAGTCCTATTAGAGGTTGCTTAAATCTGGTTCGTTTTTTTACGTGGTTAACCAACGTTATGAACTGATCGCCTTTTTTGTATGGGGTCCACCACAAATTCAACCAAACTTTGTGAAAGGGGTACACACACAGCAGTAATCACCACCTTAGTGGTCGTTCGTTGACATTACAGCACGGGATGAACTGCTTGTAATACAGACAACACAAAACTGCAGTCCGATTATTTCCATTACACTGTAAAATCTGTAGCAACGACATCTCAGTTAACGCTTTCAGGCGCAGACTTGACGCACACACTTAGGGCACCAAGTCTATACTTCAGAGGGTTTGGTCACCACGAATTTTCCAGCTGACTGAAGCTGATTTTGAGCTCTCCCTGTTGTCGCTGGTTTGTTGTTTGTTTGTTGCATGTTGACTTGGGCTTGCCGGAGACACGATGAAAAGATGCGGTTGAGTTTACGTTGTTGTTCCAAGTCATTGGTTTTCTTACTTTTCTTAGCAAGTGCTCCTCGTTTTCCCACAGATTGAAAACGATAAGCTGTTTATGTTTTGTCTACAAATTGGGAGGCATCCACCAAAGCCGTTACAGGGGTTGACGGGTGTATTGCAAACAAATGGTCCCGGTGATTACCAGTGAAGTGGTGGCCAGTTGTTCGCACCTTGCTGGGTCACACTAGCCCATGGACTCAGACAATCGAACCTCGAGCAGGTGATTATGTTTCAGGATGGTAAGCTTTTACAAAATAACTGTCAAGGCACTGATAGATGAAATGCCGGATAATGCCTGGACAATCAGCATCCAGTGGCCTACCAATTTGGTACATATTCCCACATGGTGGTTTAAACTTCATGTCGTACATGATGCTACTGGGACTTAAAGGTTATCCATTCATTTGCTGATGAACACTGGACCCAGTCTTTTGTAATCACTTTGCACTTTTATACTCGTGTATCTTTTTTTATTTCTCCTATCCGTTTTATCACAAAGTATTTCGCTTTCTATCGATATTTCATCTCAGTGGTACAACAAAAATTCAGAAGTACATACAATTCTTTGTTTTCTGTTACCTGTAGATTTCCTTGAATCTTGTCAATTAAACAGAATGCCTGTTAGCCTCGAGTATTGCACATTTAATTGCAGTTACTTAGTGCATCAAGCATCTCTGAACCTGACCCGACTAGTTGAACAGTTTGACTTTTCTCTGCAGTCTCTTTTCTTGGTTACCACCGCAATCAGTGTCAAACTAACAGGTTAACGAAACGAACTTATGCTTGTGGATATTCTGTTTTTGTGTGTACCGGAGGTCATCAACTTGCACCGTCCAGGTCACTGAAGCTGTCGTTCAGCTGTGTTTCTACTCCCTTTATTGATATGACATGTCGTGGGATATGCAGACTAGTAGAATAGGCCGGGTATTCATGTAATATATTCTCACGCAATCAATCCCTATAGCTTTTCTGTCGGTTATTGTCCGTGCTCACTCATTTAGCAACAATAGCCAAAATTGTGCATTCATACACAGTTGTCTATCTAACTGGCATTAGTTTCCAGTTGTTAGCTAATTGAATAGAATCTTCAAGTGCATCTTTGTGAAACCATTGCAAATATACTAGCCTCTATTTTTACGTCTTATTGTCTAATTGTAGGGCGGATAAAATAATAGATATTATAGTGTCCATAATATATACGATGAGACTCAAGGTGGATTTCCTTCGGATCACATTTTCACAATTGATTGCAAACTCCTTGACAGCTGGGGTTCACAACGTGCATGGTTTCACAGTAGCAACAGATAAACTTCACTTGATTTCAACCAATCTATCTGCGTAAACTTCAGTAATAACAAAAAGCCAAGACTTACATCTACAGTTAATACATTAATCTGCTCAGATTGTTACATACAATCCGAACATCACTCATAATTGGCCGCCGATTTCGTTTTCCTGTTAAATTGCATGCCATTGCTTTCACAAACGAATCACCGGCTTCGAGTTTAGCCCTCTTAGAGGCTAATCCATAATGCAAATCGTTGCCGCGATCAAGATTTGAGCTTCGGTCGCTTACTTTAGGCAGCCATACTGACCGCTGTGTAATCGACCACTCATTAAGCACGACCCATTTGTTATGTAAGAACGTTGTGGTTATTGTTGGAGTTGTTCGATCATCTGAAGAGCATTACCAACAACTGAATATGGACGATCGCTCACTGGCTTAAAACAGAGTGAGTGTCACAATGATCAACAGGGTTGGATTACGAAAGCGAAGTTCGGATTCTGGTAATGGCAGCAATATGTATTACTAAAGGGTTCTAACATGAGTGAAACTTGACTATAATGTTTCTTTTCGAAAGGGGACGAATTAAACGTCTACGGGGATGCAAAAGATTTGAGTGGTTATGACTGATGTGCAGAGCCTACTAACCATTATCATGTATTACTTATCACTGTATCACATACATATACCTAGTGACGTACACATGGTTGACGATATCCGCTTCAGATTTATCTGTCACAATGAAGAGGAACCCAAAGGACACCTGCGCATAGCCATAACTGAAAATGGCTTGCCCTGTCCCATGTGTGATTCAACACACATACCACGTGTCCAATGAAAACGTAAGTGAATAAGACCGTTAGACGTGTGAGTGGTAACCTCTGTGTGTGGTCCAAATGGCCAATGCTAGTTAGCCAGATGGTAGGCACACACGAAAACGCAAAGACACAAACGTATGCCAACGGCACAAAACACACTCACCTGGTGTGATTTGTCTTGAGGAAGATATTGGTTTGATTATGTCAGATAAACGGAATAGTAGGTTCCCGTCCTCTGAAAACCAGTTTCTCTTATCACTGTTTTAAATTTGTTAATGCTTCTTCAAACAGATTGGTAGGTCACTGTCTTGCCACATGTTCGTTGTGGTAGTGCCAGGAAGTTCTGCATGCTTGCATGTGATAGTTTTTCCTTCGAAATTCTGCCGGTCGAACTTAGCAATCGGCTTTTTGCCTGTGTGACTGAAATTAACATTGTACAATTCTAGATTGTAGAATTCATTCACTGAACACGCTTTTTCCCTGCCAAACACTGACTTCCGGGGGGTATTTTGATTGAATTCGTTTGTCTACTTATAAGTAGTAAACATAATAATCACAAATAATGGTCACTGGAACAGCAGACTGGCGTTAGATGAATTCACACGGATACACCTACTTCCAAGACTCTTTATGGGCTTCCCATTAGTGTACTGAGTTGTAATAGCTAAGTATAACTCTCAGGAACGGCCCCAGACAAAATGATCTCGGTTGTGACACGCAACACGGCGCTCACCAGAAGGTCAAACAAATGCACCAGACAGGACAACAACCCTGGAACATGTCATGGGGTGATCAACACAGTCGTCTGTCAAGGCCGAGGCCAAGCTACTGAAGCCAAGGCAACGAAGCCAACCGATGTGTTGAGTTCATATATAATGCCCTATTGACAATATACAGGACGATTTTTGTCGTGCCTCTCTGCTGAGTCTTTTGCAGTCATTCGGGACAGCTTGATGTCATACTAACCAGTGTTACAATAGATTTGGCGACCGGAACCTACGCAAAATGTCACTAACGGCTGAAGACCTGAAACCTGTTTTGTAAGTCCAGCAAACTCACTTCGAAGCAGTTCCAACCCGACTGCTGGATAGCCTGACGCGGCTTACACTTCAACCGTCAACATCCACCAGTGAGTCTACTTCCCTCGATGTAATTGTCAGCAGTATTATGGAGTTCAACTTCGACCCTGATGCAGGGTTAATATTTGTCGCTTCGCCACACAAAAATAAACAATTCACTGTCAAAGGTAACAGTGACATCTTTTTCGAACAGTTATTCACCTAATGTTGCTGAAGCTGTTTTCCTGGGTCATGCATTATCTTGCACTTCACACGTGCAGTTGGACCTTCCAAAATGAGAAACGATGTACGACTTTGATAAAAAGTTACGCACTCACTGACAATAACTTGATTTATAAGGTCTCCTGATTAGAATACTTATTACAAATGAGTTTTTAATTTGATCCCGACTTTCTGTTCACACATGTCCTCTGTAATGCTGCCGGCCTGTTCATGGGTACGGTTTAGAATTATAACCTAGAGTACAAAATCCGACATTATGGATAATGTGTGATGCCTGGATATATTT
This sequence comes from Paragonimus heterotremus, assembly GCA_013368495.1. Lineage (NCBI taxonomy): Eukaryota > Metazoa > Platyhelminthes > Trematoda > Plagiorchiida > Troglotrematidae > Paragonimus > Paragonimus heterotremus. The sequence continues at coordinate 1,373 of LUCH01018689.1, read as the reverse complement.
TGGAGTGCTTTCAAGTGCAAATTCGATAATTTTCATCTGATTGTTTTGGTGCACTTTCCGGTCACTTCTTAAGGAATTCATTAGACGGTGCTGAGGTATGTTCGATAATCTAGAAGTGTGTGAGAACCAGGTGTAATTTATTCCACAATGTTACGCATCTGTAGCGTTGCAAGCACTATACACACGCAAGACTATTCTGTCTCATCCTTCCAAGGGTACGACCGATTTTGGTGACTGACAATTTCTCCACAGAATAATAGTGAACATTCAAAGGACGTGTAATCAGTGCTTAAATGGTAGATGTTTCGGAAACCTCTAATCCTGTTTCGTTCTATAATTGTCGAAATGATTGTCTACATCACTGGTTGATATATTCATCTGTAGTGTTAGGTTTCGTATTTTACCACCCACCACAAGCTCACAATTTCTTCTCACAAGTAATCAACGTGTCCATTTTGACAGTGAGATCACCAGGTAGTCGCTTTGCTTACTATTATTTTTTAAAGTTAGAAAACCTTATTTCTATGACCACTTAAGTTACATCATTTCTGGACTTTTGTTGTTGGAATGAGGCCGAACTTGTCTCAAAGGGTGGTGTCGAACGGTCAGTGAATTCGAAAGTTATGATGCACAGGATCTACTTAACCCATGATAAGAACGAGTGACCAAGTTGGCAAGCTTTCAGTTACTTGGCTTCACGGCATTCATCGCCAGGTCATGGCGCAGGCGATTGGTCAAGGTGATGCGTCGACGAACGGGCTGAAGCCATTCGACGCACTTCTAATTTTGACGCCCAGTCCGGCTTGCACAAGTCACGTGATCTGATTTTTGAGCGTGCAGCACTCCTCTTATTATTCGCTGTGTGGAACGGCAGTTTGGGCTTTTGAACAGTGTATACCTATGCTCCTCATGCACATGGTACTTCCGCGCTTTCTGTCAACCAGTGAATACAGAGTACAACAGGAATTAATTTTGCACATCCTCTTTCATCTAGATGAATTTGGTCGTACGACCTTGTTAAACTTACAAAGCAGTCACCAGCATTTGCTTGACTTTTGATCTCACAACAGTAGACAATTCATGGGGTGCGCATCCCGCTAATGACGCTGGAGATGTGGCCAAGACTCAAATAACTTACTCATATTTTTAATTTCAAATTGAACATCACTCACAACCACGGACATTCAGTTCATGAGGCAACCGTGTTTACCACTGCGCCATTGACCTCACGTTAGGCACGACCGAATAGTCATATGTGAACACTCAACCACTTTCGTTTGTGAATAATGGTCAGGTTGCCCGATCGTCTCGAAATGGAGACACAGTTACTGTCTGTTAACTCCAATCGATAACCCCGCGATTAGGACTTCCTA
>LUCH01018688.1:0-12207 GCA_013368495.1 Paragonimus heterotremus | reverse complement strand
GAGTCTTCCACCTGCGGTATATTACACTTCGGTTTATCCATTGTTCTCAAAATGATGATCTTTCTCCTCCTTCCGCATTGTCCGAATTTTTTCAGTTGATCACTTCACTTTTGTGGGTGAGTTTTGTCCCTTATACGACTGACTGTCAACAATATTCTTCTATCTCTGAAAACGTCCTTTTATTAAACGTCATAAATCCAGTAGTCATCACTGCAGGTTTTGGTTAGTTCAAGATTCCGGATGAATTCACGCAACTCTGTGGTTACCGACTTCCTCAAGCGGCACGCAAATAAATTCGTTTACCTTCATTATACACTACTCACCGCTAACCCATAGGACAATTTGAAGGCCACGAACAGGATTAATCGTAGCAGTCGTTGGACAGAAATCACCAAAGCTTTACCATCAGGGGAAGCGAGCTACATATCACCCCCAAAATTTCTCCACCATATAGTACAACCTTGTAACAAACATGTAGTTATCGATCAAAATCCGGGTCACCTGTGGCGCGAAGATCTACTGAGAAACTCTTGAAAAACACTGTCCATTCACGGTAAGGATGCGGATAAGAGCTGCCAAAGTCATCTGGTTTCTGGTGTACAGTTACCACAGTTATCCTCAGGTGATGCTCGGCAGATCAAACTGAACGGGTTAAAGCAGCAGTTTTCCGAAATGAATCCACAACTCCCAGCCACTACCAAATCTTCGTCAATGCGGTCCATGCGCCTACCATGTCGTCGCCGACCTCGAGTACCTTCGCGCGGACGGCCAGATGACTAAATTTTTCGTTACCGTTAGTGACATCCTGGCCTTGAGGCAATCCGTTCTACCAGAAAACATAGCTTTGTCACAGAATAAATCCGGTTGGGGGAGCAGAAGCTAGGCATTATTGGCGACGGCTGCCGATGACTTCTGAAGATTTCATCAATTTTACACGTTCGCCCGATCATCTTTTATGAACTTGGTCATTGATGTTAACTCAGATTTTAAATCTACCCAGAAAATCTCGACAGCTGAACCTGCAACCTACATCGAACACACCGCAGGCTAACCGTTCGGTTATTCAAGCCGACGGCATATAGTTGCCCACTGTCGATCCCAACTTCAGAATTCAGCCTCTTTAGAGGTTGGTCGTTGCGGACATGCAACGCCCAATAAGGAGAATCCCCGTTCTGTCAAACTTTTGACCCGTCGTTGAGGCCCGTAGTCGGGAATCGTCAGTCATTTCAAATGGAATTCGTTTGATCGTTGTAGATTACCGATTTGCAGCCGTACTTCAACACCCCGCTTACCTGTCAAATCTCACCTCATCACTTAAACATGAAGCCTTCCATCATGTCATCAACAAAGGATCACCCATATTCGCTCGCCGCCAACGGTTACCACTGGACAACCTCAAACGCGCTAGGGCTGAGTTTGGGTACTTTTGTATTCCTTTACGTTTGCACTCAACAGTAAGCTTTACAAACTTTAACAACAGTAGATGGAACACATGACTCATTAGAAGTACAACTATATCGTCACATTCACCAACGATAGCCTCAATCTCATATGTCTGGACGCATGAGCCGGTGGTCACTGAAGGCGCGGCCAGCCGGCACGCATCTCGAGTCCCAACTCGAGCGTGGGGCACACAGACATTCTCGACGCTTACACAACAGGTACCACGGCACGCCACTGCACACGATTTCCGAGGAATCTACAGGTGGCTGGTGCCAATTTGGCGATTACCGAGCCCCGGACAACACTAACGTCGCTGACAGATACAATGTTCCACAACTTTGCCCCTACCGTAAAGCACTAAATGAGGGGATTATCCTTTCCAAGGTAGAGTCCATTAAGGTGGCACCCCAAATCCCCGCAACCATGGAGGAAGTGCCACTAACCGCGATCGCTGATCCGTTTTGTTCTGTCGGCCAAACATGTTGGTTGCAGATCCGAAGTTCTTTGGATAGCGGATTTCACATCTTGTGGACCATATACGACAACCCTTCCATCCAATAAATTTGGAGAACCTGCGGCCTAATTTTAGCTTGTTATCCCGACAAATAATGTTGCTACGCTTAATGTCTTTCTCGGTTTCCAACCAGATGATTGAGCACGTAATAAAAGAAACGCTTCAATAATAGATTATCAGGGAGTCAGTGATGCATTGGTCAAAACGGAGGTTGATAAGAGTAAATATATCGCGACGAAATACGAGTGCGTGCAGATGAGCTACTTAGTAATGAGGGCGTATAATTTAGGTTGGGATAGGCAACTATGGGGAGACACTAACTAAGGTACGTTGAGAGAGAAAGATAACAACTATATTAACCCCCAGCAAGTCAGTGCTGAGTCGTTCGCTAACGTTTCAAGTTCACAGAGTTGCGTGTAATCTCATGACTCAGCAAATGAAAGAGGCAGTTATTGAATCAACAGGTTACGTTCACCTCGGTGTGAACTTGAACCGCTGGTAAACTAATCAATGGTGGTTGAGTGGTAAGAAGTTTACTTAAACGTTTTCCCCATAGCGGCGTACCGCAAAACCCCAAGAAGTGCATTTACGTGGACATCAAATCGATTGTAACCTTTGCTGGATAAAGTATTGCTATCAAGTATTATCTATAACTAGTCATCATACGTCTGCGATGTTTTTTAGATGTAGTAATTAAAAATACCGCCTTATTACACGGTGTTCAGAACTGTTAAAACCATGACGGACACGTTAAAATTCAACATCTACCACTTCGTTTCGTCTGCTGAGGCTAACAATTTGTCTTTTTACGAATGGCTATCTTATCTGTTGAGGAAGCATACAACGCTTCAACCTCAATTTGAAGATACCAATCAGCTCTTGGCTCCGTCCTGCTGCAGATCGTGAATGGTTGAGTTTGGGCCTTGTCCTTCTTCTTCCGAAAGCCTCAAACCGCGTGAACATACCACGTTATCCTTGGCCGTAGGCTATCTCCGTCCTCACGGCCTTTACGGACCACAAACCACCAGTACCCACCTACTATCTCTCTCCCTGTCAGTAATCCCGGACAGAATCAAACATGTTTCATCCTCTAGCCGTCCAGTTACATCAGTTTGCCCTATGGATGCAGTGGTTGAGTCGTAGATGCCTTGTCACGCCTGGACGCCAACCTAGTATCTACAAGCGTCATCGACTTTATTACTTCCGTGAACCCTGAAGTAGATAATCCGGAACTCCATGGAATTCTTGACAATACATCTCTGAAACCATCTGATGTACAGTCACCGTAGTCAAACTACTCGATCCCGCTTAAGGCGAACTTCAGGTGTATATTCTGTGTGAATAGCAGTTCAGCGTTCACAGCCGTGCCATTCCTTTTCACGCCCCAGCTTACGCGCCTCAGCTCCAAATACCTCTGTCTCCAGGTCGCTGACTTCTATCCACCTTCCAAGAGGTAAGAACAATTTCCGAAATGTGCAGACCAATTCGCACGTCGACCCATTAGTCTTTATTTTAATAACAAATTGACAAAAACCGCCTTATGCGGCTTTGACAAAGCCTGTAGTTCGAATTTTGTTTTTCTAGTCAGGACCACTATTAGCAGCGTAACATAGTTTACGTGAGCTCTCTCCGGTACCTAGAACCGTGGACCTTGGTGCAAACAAGTGCCATCCACTGCGTACCGACGTTCGTCGACCAGTACGACTGAACTGTCTCACCTCCGACCGTAGACATCCTTAAAGGCAGCCTCGATGGGTATCAAGCGATCTGGTGGCATACCTGCTGTTCCCCTCGGCTTGGAAATGACTGCAACTTTGTAGAGCTCGTTCATTTATTCACTATACTCTCTCCAAGAGAACTTTCGCCCAGCTTGCCGCCACCTGTGTGTCCTGATGCGACGACCGACGTCTGATCGTTAGGCTGTGAGTATCCCGATCACGGGTCCGGAGTGAAAAATATCTGACCCAAATATCCTTACTGCAGGGTTAAAGAAATAAAAAACTAATCCAAATAAACCGACTTCAACCGTTTGGGATATTGGCTCCGTTCAACAGGACCAGTGAGATCCGAGTGCAGCCGACGAGATAAAACGTTAACCGTCTCACGAGTGGACCGGACGTTAAATTGACAACCGCGCCACAGTCGAGTGATAACAAAATTAGTTCTTCAAAACAAATTTGAGAACAGTGGGGTGTTGGGACCTAACGTCAATTTGATGACTGAAAATTGGAAGATATGTAGGAGAAATGAATTTTACCGGTTCCCTAACCAACAGCTTTTCAGTGACCGTTCCAGCCGGGTGCTCCATCCCGTAATCACTGAAAATTTTCCCCCTACTTTTTACAGAGGAATTATGCGGAGTGTACCAAGGTTCGAGTCTCTCATCGCATAATTTTGATTCTTGTCGTTTAGTATGGGTCAAGACTATACGACAGCCGATTAAATAATAGTAACACTCCGTCCTCGTGCTCCTTGCTGTCTTATTTCACACGGCCGTTACCATCTTGGTCTGATTATGGCAACACCCATTTTCGCACAATAGTGGAGCGGAGATGATGAAAGTTGTTTGTCGTTCAGGCGTAAAAACCTTTTTCATCCTACATCGGCTTTAGTATGGTGAAATCCGTTGTAAACATTCAGTGTGAGCCACAGGACATACCTTCGCAACGATATTCGTTCTGCACTTTTGTTCGGGCACTCAAAAGGCCAAGCAGAACAGATGACGTTGTGGGTACATGGAAATGAATAGTTAGCCCGCCAGTGAGACAAAAGTCTAACTTCAACGAAGAAATTCAAAACACCGCTCGGACTATCCGATTTTCATGGCGTAAAATGAAATGACGGTTAGGAGCCATTCAGTGATTCAGTGATTCAGTGGGTGATTCGTGGGCGCGAGGCTGTTATCCCAGGGTATTCGGGTTGGCAGGTTACTTTCTCCAGTATCAAGCACGTCAAACTCCTTGGGAGGCAACCGTGAATAAACTGGTGCAGCACCACTTTTTATAGAAGCATTGTCGACGCAGCAGCAATGGGATATTGGAACGTTGTGTTTCCTCCACTACTTGTACTAAGCAGATAAACATCTAACATAGCATTCAAGTAAGTTTCAAAGCAAGCAGTAACAACAATTGGCGAAAGATAATTCCGATGGGCGAACGCATTGGAAAATATTTCTTTCCGACAAACATTTGAGACCCACTTTTAACAAATTATTTACTGTGACCCCGTGGCCCACTTGGGTCTGCGAGTAAAGAGTGTTTTTGACAGCCTTTCTGAAGAAATTGGGAACTAAGCTTCCACGCAGTCTTCCATTTCATACAGAGTAAGGGAGAAAGATTTCTGGGCCCGACTCGTACGCAACATACCAGAGCCCACCGGCACACGTTCCAGCGCAAATTTTTCCTTCCAAATATCAGAATAAACAACTGAATTAGCAAGTTCAGAAAATGGGAGGACATAAACTTCACAGTGTTTGAAGATCCTTCGCACCCACTACATCAAGTTCACCACAGTTAATTATCTTAGCTGCATTTCCGTGATACGGTGAGAAGGACGAGTTTGAAGGTGGCGAAGTGCCCAGGTCATCTCAACACTCACCTTGGCAACTCGATTTGTTCGTGTACAATCTTTTAAACAGACATTTCCAGAATTGTCATTAATGAACGTCTGTGGCCCCTTTGTTGTTGCTGAGACAAAACTACGAGTCTGACAATTGTTCAACAGCTCTGAAGTCATCTTGCAAAGTGTGGGGATCCTTGCATTTTTAGACTTTCATGTCGTCCACATAGAGAAACGAGTGACTGGAACTGCTCTCCGGCATATCATCCATGTAAATTAAGAGAGGCAGCGCACAAAGACTGATCCTTACGGCCCATTCGCTTGGGTAGATGCGAGGAGAGAAAAACCACAGCTCTACCACTGCTCTATCGTCAAGAACTGAGCCCATCCAGCACTAAACATCACGTTCGATGTCTTATGCGTCCTTGTTCTGTAGAGTCGGCTGTAAGGTACTTGGTCAAACGTCCTAACAAAGTCGGAGTAAAAGACGCCTGATACAAGACTGTGACCCCTGATATCCGCTGATCTGCCCGTGCAAGACGGCGCGTTTGCTACGCATGGCTTTTATTGGCTTCAGACTTCCATAAAGTCGCACACGGACTTTTACTGCAGTTGCATGAATATTCCAACAACCATCAACCTTCTTCTTATCAACCCCCGTTGATGTTCACTGGGGTGTATCGATGTCCAATAGCACCATCAGAAAATAAACGGAACGTTCGTTTTGTGAATCACGACGGCATGCTAATCAAGCTATTGCCTGCCTGTTCTAAGGGATCAAATTGCTTGTGAAATCAACTAGTCATTGGAGTCTGTTAGTGGATAGGTTTTTGATCACAAGTGGTTCAACCCTGTCAGCAAGTTCACAATAGCACAATATTTAATGCGCTGTCACATTTCGGCTTAATGAGATGGCCCTAACGTTAGACTTCATCGTAACTTTTCACAGCGGTGACATCACAACCGTAACACCGGTGGCGTCCATTGAACGAGTGATCATGTGATAATCCATTTTTTGATAAAAATCCGGCGCTTAATATGCAGCCTTTCACCCGACCGACCACAAGAAACCGAGAGTGGGGGCTGATAGAATGACCTAGAATCCACCAGCTTCCACAGCAGTCATCGATGCTTTGTGGGCAGTCTTACCTGACGAAATCCCGGCCACTATAGAAAGGAACCTTTCTCGAAAACTGGCGGGATTAAAAGGTTGGAAGCTGCGGGTTAGTCCCAGTTCGTTTGTCGAGAGTTTTCCAGCGCGAGCGTTCGGCTTGGAAGGCATATACTGGACAAAAGTGGTCCAAAAGTTTTGTTGTATGCAACAGAGCTTGAACCGAAGCAGTCAGGATTGCATGAAGTGCTCGTCTGGCGTAGGAGCTCAGTCTATCATCTGATATTGAACAAAACCCGAAATGGTCTCGTCGTCATCTTAAGATAAAACTGGGGCCACACACTCTCGAACGGGAGGAACCATATAGACCGGAAGTGGCATAACAGATGCGCTTATGGTTCAGTTTCATAGTGCTTATTGTTGAACAGTGGGGTATCAAAGCCTGTTCTGACTTCCAGGGCGCGGCCGTGTTGGATGAGGACCTTACACTTCTTGTCAAACGGCACAAAGCCCACAGCACAACGCAACTCACCAGAGCATCATAAAACCCTTCTACAAAATTCTGACGCTATCCATTGCCCATATGTTCAATGTCACAGTGAATACAGGTATAGTCTTGGGGGACGGGAAGATTGTCGTTATAACTGTCACCTTCGAAGATGATGGTCGGTCACTGGTCGGGATTAGCCGGCTAGAAAGCCTGATACTGCCGTCGGCAGAATTTTGAACGTATATTACAAGAGGGTATTTGCAGATTCCTCTCCGCGCAGAGCCTTTTCAAAGCTCCTCAGCACGGCTTTCTGAGGGATAAGCCTTGTTCCAGACGGTCACAGAGAAGCTGCATAGAGGAACCCCACAATTCTGTCAACCACAGGCTATTGAGTGAGGAGCTGGGTGGTGGACAGAAATATAATATGCAGGTGGATAACAGGGTTTCTAGCGAAGAGGTCTCCCAAAGGGAAGGTGCCAGAAGTATTGGTTGGCAAAGATTTTCCATTAAGGGGCGTACCACACGGGTCAACTCTCGCTGCTCTGATCTTATTTCTATGCACAAACGTCTCAATCGACGAACCGGGCAGACTATGCAGGTCGCGTAAAACCGGTTGAAAGTGCACAGAACTCCGAAGCCCTGCAGGAAAGCCCTTTAAAAATCTGCGGATGGACACTAACATGGGATTTGTCGCCGAATATCTTAAAAATGTATACTGTGTCCGACTCTCTGCAGTCGACACTCAGGTACCTAAGGAACGCGCATGGACAGAGAGGCTAACTGACGGCAAAATGACATACGAGAGATTTGGGTGTTCAAGCTAGTAGTACGCTCACCCTGTCTGCCGAGCGCGCTGTAATCGCGACAAAAGTACGGCGAGCGTTATATCAACTGAAACCCGCGACTGCCAACGCGTGTCCAGCGATGCTTATTCCCACATACCCCACCACAGTTTATCCTCATTTGGAAAACCGTGTCTAATGTTGACTACGTTTTGAGAAGAACACCGCTTTCACCGACACTACAGAAAAGCTCGCCACAATCATGGTATGGAGTATGAAGTGTATGGGCTACCTAGACCGACTGAGACCGCCGGACTGATTCTCGCTGGAATAAAGGAGGGTAAAAGCGGACGTTGCTGACGTATACATAATTATTCACCAAATCATTCACAAGTCCTCCAGCCTGTTTGTTTGTAATGCGACGATTTAATGGTTTGGTGGAGTTGAAGATCCATCGTCTAAAAGATGAGATCGAGAGTGGGTGCTAGGTTCAGATTTGTCATCAACCCGATAGTGAATTCAGGGGAGGAATTGCCGCAAGCTGGTGGAGGCCGCGACCAAAACTGTGTTTAACAGAGGGCTGCACGCACGCCAAAACAAGATATCCATTGGTATCTTATAGGTATCTTGTAATCCAGGCCTAACGAAACTGCTTTCAGCTGCAGAGCACTAAGTAATACGGATGAAATGTTTTCAACGTACCGTACGGACAAATTGACGGAGTAACGAAGGGTAGCCCATTAGGCTCCCTTCTCGCTGTCTTCTCCATGATCATGATTGAACGGTACACAAGTTCGATTGTTCAGGATGACTCTGAAGGGTAATGGGTACCTCAGAAGCTTCGTTCGGCGTCACAGCGAATGAAGGCCCCAAACTAGTTCGAATGATGTCCCCGAGAAATTAGTGTATATTGAACCACCCTCCAAAGGAGATATCGCGACGTTGCGAACAATCCAACTGAAAGTCTCTTAGTTCGAACTAACTTACGATGCCGCCGAACTGAGGGTCACAAATTAGACTCGCGGGTTACCTGTGTTTACAATCAAAAGAGATCATCCCACTGGCTGCAAATCACACTGCGTTTACCAATTCTGATGTAACTGCGGAAGAAGTTACATTGAAAGCACCGATAGATCACTGACCCCAAAAATGAAGAAACATGTAATTAAGTGGGTTCACAAATAGATCTGAAAACCGGACACTGCAATCACGGAGAGTCGTAAGCCCCCAGCTTCATCAAGCGGCACATCACGTCAACTGACCCCAACGTGGGCCTGGCCTCAGCCCCCACCATCGTAGTGGTCACCAAAACCCACGGTCCCTAACATTTGCTGAAGCCGTCACGATAGACTGGCTCATACCTGTGTTGTGTGTACGGAAATAATTATACGTCAACCCCAGGTTGCCATGGTCCTGAGTGGCAGCGGGTCTCGTTCAGACCACACGATTGGACTTTTGTTACTGTTGGTTCCTTTTCCCACTTTCCACACATACTGGGGACGTTGACCAGAAAGTTTTCCGTAACTGATTATTTGGTACTGACGAACAGATAAAACTTTTTAGCACCTGTTAGTGTTCCTCTTCTGTTCAAACTGCTGAAGGGACATCTGTTTTAAAATTCTTCTTGTATCCCAGCAAACACATGGCCGACTCCAAGGTGTTGGCAAACACCTGACCAACGCATGGCCACAGAGCAGGCGAACCGGATAAGAATAATAACTGGTATTAATCACGCTCATTGTGGTATTCAAACGAGTTGTCAAAATTTTCTAAAACACATTTTAATATTCATAACTTCTAGTCCAAACGGATTCACGACTACAACAACTTTGCGCACGTTTGTTTTATTCCCGTGCCCCCATCAGACGCGCATTAAAGGTTTCACTTGGTTCGTACGTGGTAAGTCCGGTCGTGTTGTATCGCTTGCGGCCTGTGGTCACTCACGGTTTCTTTAAAAATTTTGTCAATGAGCTAAATTTATTTCATTATATCAGCTTCCGTATTCGGCTTTATTAAGGGTGGTTTGATTACATAAATTAAACGTAATTTACTAGAAACTTGTATTTTACAGGAAGTGGAATTTATACAATTTCAGTTGAATTTCCTACATCATTCCGGATGTATTTATGAATGAACTCTTCAATTTCTGAAACAACTGTAAGTTATCTATCAGATTGTCAGAATACGTTATTATTGTATCATGCTTAGTAGCTGAGATATTCCACTTCTAATTCGTGCTAAAACTTGTTGCTTTTGCAGGTATCAAGGCGTGGAATGAATATTAAGCTGTTGCAGATATTTTCAATGAACAGGATATTTCATTTCCAAACATGGGACCCTCTGTTAATTGCATGCAATATTTTCAAATTAATTTTTTTATCTTAATGGTTTTCTCAACAATTCCCGGATTTGAGAATTTCTTCACTCGGTTGTTGAAAGCCGACGGTAGCTCTCATCGTGGTTGGGTATATTAAACGCTCAGGGAACACTAAGAGAACGACCGTACTAAATGTCATCGTAAAATTCAGTAAACAGAGCGCTGGCAAAATTTTCCGCTGGCCGACTGGGAGTCGGACCGACTCCGGTATTTGGTGCAGGCCGGATCCGGTCCGACTGGTGGCCAGACACGGTCCGACTCCGGGCCAACTCCGTTTTGTTTACTGGGATCCCTATCCTAGACCACTGCTTGAACGATTTGCACCCACAAAACAGTTCGCCTAGTCTCCAGGGCAAACTATTCGAGGATCAGGGCGTCAACAGGTGTTGGACCTTATCAATTCCTGGATGTGAAGTCGAAAATGAAACCGACTGCCTGATTCAACGATTCAGCGATTCGAGGCAGGGGCCCAAGGGTCCCGGATCCAGTCGGTTTTTATTGTTTAATGTCAAGCGGGCGTCCGCTGATCTGAAAGGCATTCACGGGAAATAGGGTGTAGCGCCGGTCTTATGGATTACAGTAAATATCACAAAAAGAGCTACGGTTACTCGCATAAAAGGTTTTTCAGAAAGTGCGAGTCAAGTAATGATTTGAAGAAGTCGCTAGAGGCACTACTGACGACCTCAGCATGAAGACTGTTCCAGAAATTAACAAACCTATAGGAAAGGAAATGCTGCCTGAGAAAGGTCCGGGGAGGAAAATTGAACAGCTTCCTGTTATGTCCTCGCCGACCGTCATCATTCGCTACAGTGATCGACGAGGCCTACTCTAAAGAGGAAGTTTGTGAAAATGAAGTCACCACGGAGCCGTCGAAATTCAAGTGGGTATAGATCAAGAACTTCAAGTCGAGACTCGTATACGACACTACTAAGGTCCGTGACTAGTTTGGTCGCTATGTGCTGGACACGCTCAACAGCTAGCATGTTTTCTTCAGACCGGTATACACGACCTGATTAGCATAATCGAGGAGCGGTCCTATAAAAACCCCGTACCGCGTTTGGAACGGTTTATTGTCTATACGGGGGAAAGTGCGCTTAATCATCCTAGGAGAGGCAAACCATTTTTTCGTCGCCATCTCGTGGTGATGCGTAAAAGATAGGTCAGACGACAACCAGATGCCCAGATATTTCTCCTGATCGATTCTCATGAGATCCACTGTGCCGAATGCACTACGAATCACAAAGGCGTTGCCGGAGTTGCCACCGAGCGACATATTGTCATTTAGTGGGAGACTCCAGTCGTCCGATCAACGATTAATCGCGTCAAGATCAATCTGTGGTGCACTGGGATCAGTGGCATTCCAGATTATTAGATCGTCGGCATAAAGGAGAGCATTGCTGGAAATATTGCCCGGAATTTCATTGATATAGATCAGAAACGAGAGAGGACCTAGCACTGACCCTTGGAGAACTTCTGCAGAAACGAAAGAGGGAGATAAAAGGTCTGATCCGGTTTTAACTCCAAACGTTCTGTTATCAATGAAAAAACAATCCAGCGAAGAACCTCTCCTTGAATACCATAGGCTTCCAGTTTTTGTTTCAGGGACAAGGTCGAAGGCCATGGCGAAGTCGAAGAAGATGACGTCTGAGATAAGGCCATTGTCTCTGGCCTCCGTCAGACTGTCCATGAAAACAAGCATATTAGTTAGGCTTGACGGATCATGAGGGAAGCCATGCTGTGTAGAGGAAAAAAGGTGGTTTGAAAAGAGGTGGTTAATGATGCCACGCTTTAATAAGCGCTCCATTATCTTCCACGGAATACTAGTAAGGCTGATTGGCCGATAGCTAGTCGGAGAGTGCCGGTCGCATGCCTCAAACACAAGCGTGACCGTCGCCTCTATCCATGCGCTAGGGAGGGTGCCAGTCTGGAGTG
>LUCH01018687.1:0-12406 GCA_013368495.1 Paragonimus heterotremus | reverse complement strand
ACAAACTTACCTGGACATCCAAACTTACCAAGCACCGTCCACAGTGTGTTAAGGCTTACAGAATCGAAAGCCTTGGTGAATTTGACGAAGGGCGCATACTGGGGCTGCTTCTTTTCCCGGCACCTCTCCTGAAGTTGTCGAGCAGCGAACATCAGGTCGATCTTTCTCCGGTTCGCCCGGAATCCGCATCGCTTCTCAGGAACATTGACCTCTAAGACATCTGTCTTCAGCCGGTCCAGAAGGATTCTGGCTACCACCTTGCCCACACAGCTCAGCAGACTGATGCCCTGATAGCTGTCCATGCATTGATTGTTACTCTTATTTTTAAACAAAAGTAATTTAACAGCATCCATGAAGTCCTGTGCCATCACCTCCTGCTCCCAGATGGAGTGAACCAGCCGGGGCAGTCCACGTTCCATCGCCGACCCCCCATTCTTCAGGATTTCGCCTGGCAATCCATCTTCACCTGCAGCCTTACCGTTGCGAAGTTGGCTAATCGCTCTCTGCAATTCTAGTAAATCAGAAGTGAGAGCCAGTGAAGGCTTGATGGCCTGTTGTGGCAGGCTGTTCACAGTCACCCAATCAATGGTGACAGAACGATTTAGTGGGCTACCAAGGTGTTTGCGCCTGGCTTTCATGATGTCGTCCGGTTGGATGCACGAACAGCCGGTGTCTACGTCTACCAGTGCTTTAGTAGACTGGATAGATGGGCCGAATATCGCCTTGAGCGAATCGTAGAAATCCTTATGATGCCCACGATCTGTGAACCCCTGCATCTGCTCATCCTGCTTCATTCACCTGTTGTCCTTGATACCGCGAACACCCTTGGCCAGTTGACGACACATACTTCAGAACGTTGCCTTCTTTGCTTCATCGTCCAGCGCCAGGATGGAGGCAGCAAACACGCTATTCTTCTCTCGTACCAGTTCGGCAGCAACCGCGTTGTTGTTGTCGCCGAACCAATCCAGACGTTTCTGGTATTTGAAACTAACCGTCTCGGTGGTTGCCGTCGTGATCCGTTCCTTGATGAACTGCCACATACCTTCAGGGGTACTGGGTACAGAAATGTCGTGCAGACGAGCGGTACCGGCATATTAAAAAGCAATCTTCGTCTCTCAGTTCTCCAGTCGTTTGATATCCAACTTCTGCCGTTGTCCGGAAGATCTACAATAGACAGACTTGCGTACATGAATAGATAATTTAGTCCTGACCAGTCTATGATCGGTGCTACATTCAGCGCCGCGCATCACCCGTGTGATGCGCATTTCGCGAATGTCGAGCTGCCGCAAAATCACGTAGTCAAGTGAACCAATCATGTAGAATTGGAGGTGTCAAAATTGACAGTTTTCCGGACAACCCCATGTTCGATTTGGACGCAGTAACAACTTGCCCTTTCTTAATCGCGCGCGTGGCGTTGTGTCCAGTGATGGCGACCTCGAATAACACGCCTTCCGACTACATCCGGCCATTCTTCGGGTGGTAGGATGTGGCCTACCGTTTTTTATCTTTGTATATACTTTTGTATATGTAGGTAGACTCCCATATTTGCCATGAATGGCAGGCCCTTAATTCTTCTCCTCCGGCCTGACGGTTATCATTATGAAGTCAACATCCCTGCATGATAGACATTCTCCGTGATCGTTATTCCGTCTTCTAGACAACGCATAGGTGTTTCAGTTACACAGGTCCGGTGTGTGTCTGCATTCAAATTCGTGCACCTGTAAAGAACCTTACGAACGGGTAATTTGCCCATCAAGCCCATTGGAATTTAACGACCACTGAGGGGATGAGTGGGTCATTTGAACCAGGATGTGCCTCACAAGGAAATAATGACTTAATTGAATCATAAAATACAGCGTGACGATAATCTTCTTTCTGGCAGTACAATAATTTTTCCCACTTTCGCCAAGGACTCGGTTCCCGTAAGCGGTGATAGGCTCTTCATCGTTGTTGTCTCACTGGGAAGACACAGCCCTTGTGGTGGCTTCATCAGCGTCACTGTTCAGGGTGAAAATGTTTGCGCCCTCCTTGATACCCAGGAGCCCAAGAATGTAAGTAGTGCGTAACGCAATTTTCAGCAGGTCAAACAATCGTTGGTGCCTCCTATGACACTCAAATGAACATCTTTTCTCCGGCATTTGCAATTTTGGCAGCGTGGGAAAACTCTGCAACAAACAGTCGATAAAAATAAACCAACTCAAGGAAACTGCGGACCTCGTCATCACTTACAAGAGTAGGCCATTTTTTGTTTTACGAACCTTTTCGTGATCACAACCCACACCCTCTCAAGAGATGACGTGTCCTAGGTATTTAACTTCAGTCTTCATAAAAGAACGTTTCGTTGGCAGAAACTTCAATCTAACCTCATTTGTTATTGACAGAACTTTGGATAAGTTGGACAAATGTTCATCAGCAAAGAGTCCGTATACCAACACGTCGTTCAAGTAGATCAGTCACCATTTGTGGCTTAGGTCAATCAGAAACTGTTGCATTAATATTTGGAAGGTAGGCTGCAGTTTCAGCTGCCAATAACTGGGTGCCAAATCTAAGGCACAAAACCACTCGGCTCCCGAAACAGCATCAACAGTCTCATCGATACTTCGTATTGGAAACGAGTCCATTTTAGTCGCCAAGTTTAGCTGACGATAGTGAATGCGTGGTCCTGATGAACAATCCTCCTACCCGACTAAACCACCAGAGACGACCAATGGAATGCTGACGGTCGGACGACACCTCTCCAACAATTCTAGTGAAGATTTCTTTGCCCGCTCTTGGAAATGGATTGGTAAGAGAGAAAAGCAGCTTGATGAATCGGGCATACCTCACCTGTGTCGCACGATAAGACTGCACCCAGGTGGTTGTCCTTCCCACGGTGTATTAGTGTATTCCTATTACTCCCCGCAATTAGTGCGCTATATATGCCGGAGGCTGAGAGGCAGCGCCCTCGATAACTGTTTGTTATTCGGACTGGATATGCACCTTTCCGCTGGCTGGGGGCTGCTTTTTGGGGACTCCATACGACACCCTACAGTGTTCGTTACACCTATTCCAAGTGAAAATTTCGCCATACATGCATGCCGTACGACTAAGCAGACCCAGGGTGCACCAGGTGACGACCGACTGGCCACTTCCCAAGTCGGCGTGAAATTGCACTGATGGGATAGACGGGGATCACGTCTGCACAGTTGCGCGAACACTAGCCGGGCTGTGCAACACTTATCGATTCACAGCTAGAACTTACCTGACAGAGCCAAAAAAACAAGTCGTTGTTATCCAAGAAGGCGGATAGCACAAGGATCGTTCATTCAACAATGCAACACATCGGTTATGCGTTTAAACAAAGCCAGAAACAAAACCATTCATTTGCACGCGGTATTCGGTCCCAGACCGTCTCGGTTGCCGCAGACGCCAATGCTCAGTTCCTTTAAGTAACACTTCGATGTTTCTTCCCGCATTTCTCCTGTGGCTTGTTCGATGTCAAAATATATGCTCCGATCTTACAACCGAATAACAGTGGTGTGAGTAGTATATTACGATCGCTCACCCCCGCTACAGTTATATATGTCTCCTAAACAGGTAGATTATTTACGGACAGGGAGTCCAGCAAGCAATCACATTCTCTACCACCAACGGATGCTTTCGGTACAGGGCGTTATGCAACATCTTCATCCTCATGCTTGGAAACAAAAGGAATACGCGACGGACACACAGGAGACTCATCGGCAGTTCTACGCTTCCGAGCAGATGGTAGACGACAATGTTCCACGTGTCCATACTGACCACAAATGAAGCACCCCTGTCAGTCGTGTTATCACTCGTTTGGTAGTTCTGTTTTTGGACGGCGTGACATACGTTGTTCACCCGCTGTGTAGGAAATCCCGCTGGCCATACGACCCTGCAATCAGTTGTAAGGGGCGTCATCAGCCACACAACTGAATTGTCCATTTTTGGGGTCAACGTGTTCTGCGGTCTAACAATTCAGCCAGCTTTTCAGCCTTAGTCAAGTTTCCAGGGGGAGGGACGAAAAAGTCACCCTGGTTTGCGGCCGTTGATTACCTCTCAAACTCCCCTAAAATACGGTTTTCCCTCTGGTCTCGCTTGTCCTTCAGAGGCGGCGGTTGCGCTAGTCTTCTCAACTGCTGTGTGCACTGGATAACTCCTTCCATACTGCGTTGACATCGCTCACGAAATTTTCCTCACACTTAACCGCTGGAGCGAGACCTGTGACTCTCCGTCGCAGAAAATAGAACAAGATCATCCAGGGCATCAAAGTGAACGACTTTCCCGCAGGCCTCACGAAAACGTGAAGTCAGTGCCATGTCCGCGTGTTGGTCTAGGGAGAAGTGCTGTACATGGCAGCGCACCTAAGCCCTCCAAGTATGATGTTCTTCTCCAACAAGGTATTTTTCTGGTGTTGGATATCCCCGTTTCTGTTGCACGTAAAACGCATGCACACATTTTCTCAGTTTTCAGCACACCTTTTGGCGTCGCTTCGGTATAGCACCATTTTTTCGAAGATTTCTTCGCAGGTTTGACAGTGGAGCTTGGAGGCGGTATTCAGAATTTCGAGTCCCTCCGCGGGTGACAAAAATTTGGTGTTTCAATGTTTCACTCACATGCGACAGCACACAAAATACATGCCTCACAGAATGCAAAAGTTGCAAGTCAACAACAAACCTGTAGTAAGGCAAAACAGATACCAAGGGAGCCTCAGTTCACATTGTGTTCCTGCTCCATACATATAGGGGATCACACGGTCCAGAAATAAACCGCCAATCGGAAGTTGTCTTACGGTGGCTGATCGCCTACCTCTGGCTTCATTTGGTCATTTTCCTCAACTTGTTGCATGGATGCGGTCAACCAGCGTCAGTGAAAGAGGAATGTGATATATGTAACTAAAAAACTTCATAACGAATACTTACGGCCGGCGAGGACATACTAGGAAGCTTTTCAAACTTCGTCCTCGGACCCTCCCTAGGCAGCAGTTCTTTTCTCACATGGGTTGTTAAACTTTGGAACAGTCTCCTTCTTGAGATTATTAGCAACGCTTTCAGCGATCATTTTAAATCATCATTCGACTTTTATTTTTTCAAAAATTATATTACGCCAGTAATTTTACTTCATCCCTGGTATTCACCGTTATCCCCAAGAGCGGTGCTACACCCTGTGTTTCAATGACTGCCATTCTGATCAACACACGTTTGCTTGATACTGGGCATGGAAAACCGACTGGATCCGGAAACATTGGATCTCTGTTTCGAACCCTCGTATCAATCGCTAAATCGCTGAATCACACCGCTTGCTACTGCACGCAATAACCTTGACATGGGCGCCCTACGGGTTGAGATCAGTGCTCTACACCATTGAATTAAAACGAACCCCATGGTGTTTAATTTCGGCAAGTGCGAATTTATACATATCAAACATAAACATAATTCCCCTCTCTATTTCGGCGGATACCGCCCCAAGGTATTGACGGAAGAAAGACCTTGGCATGGCTGTGCTGCACAATCTACCGAGTTTTCCTAGTACTGAGGCAAACATCAAGACAGCTGACAGCTCAGCCACCCAGTCGAAGCGTTTGTTTGAGTAACTCGAGGGATCCTTTGCAACACATTCATTCGTGCTCACCTCGAACAGGGGACTCTTGTTTGGTCGCATCATTTAATGAGGGGAAAACCTAGCTTACAGACCACTCAAGGACGTGCGATGAGAGCAGTTCAGAGGTTACATGAAAAGCTCTATTTCGAGCGACTTCATGAGATGACACTCCTTTTCCGAAAACACCGTGGACATGGAGGCGATCTACTACTGACGTCCATGGGTCAGAAGATCCCAAGCCATCTCTAACGATTCACGTCTGATCGTTGAGTTACGCGCAGCCCAAAAACGGATCCCCCAAAATGAGAACAAGATTGGATCCGACAATTTCTACGGTACTATTAAAAAATGCATCAATGATTACAAAGGCAAACCTCAATCGTTCGCGACGATAGTTTCGTCCAGCAAAATCAATAGCTCCTCAACAGGACCAACAAGGTCAAAGGTGAACCGTCACGCCAACGGACCAGGACAAGAATGGCCACTCGCGCCGTGGACATTTAATGATACATTAGTTCAGTTAAACAAAACGGGGTGGGTGAGGTAGTGGGAACAAGTGTCAGGTTAGTGGGAAAAAATAGGGAATGCAAACGATGGGGACGAATTTTCTCAGTTCGTGGATCAACAAATTTACACCATCCATGCAGATCCAGACTCACCCATGCGGATGCAAACTGACATAGAGGTCACCCCTTGAAACTGAACAGTCTGTACAGTGGACTTCACCGTAGGCACAGTGTCTTCTCGGTTCGAGTTTGCAAGGCCCGGAACTCGTTATCAGAGCATGTCTTGAGTGCTAAGACTGAACTTATTCTGGATCGCCAATCAAGTTCTTGATCCGTGTCCCAGCCCGCTATTAGGCGCAGAAACACGTGTCTACTCGTCGAAGAGCCTACATCTAGTCACGTACACTCCTCAGTCTAAGACTTAGGTGCCACATAAATGACCATCCGGAAATTATTTCCGGCAACGCCCTCCTGTATACCGATGACCTAAAAATTTGGAATGCCACTGATTCCAATGCACTACAGATTCATCTTGACGCGATTAAGCGTTGGTCGGACGATTGGAGTCTCCCACAAAGTGACATTAAGTGCGCACATATGTAAATCGCTGGAGACTGCGGCAATGACTTCGTGATTCCTAGTGCATTAGGCGTAGTGGGTGTCATGAAAGTCGATCTAAAGGAAGATATGGGCATTTGGTTGTCGAGTTGTCTATGTTCCTCGTACTGGCCCGATATACCAGCAAGAAAGGGATTTGCAGCTTTTGGGATGATCAAGCGCATATTACCCGCATAGACAAGAGGGCATTTAAGTTACTGCCTTTTAGATCGACAGAATATCGTTTGACACCAAGCAAGAAAAACCAACTGGATCCGGAAACCATGGGCCTCTTCCCCCAACCCGTGTATCAATTGCTGAATCACTGAATCGCGTGATAGCGGCGTGGTCTCAATATCAGCCCTCTGGCGCAGTCAGGAGAAATTGCGACGTGTAACTATCCGATTGGCGCAGATGTTCCTAGTCTGGAGAAACCCAATTACCCGAAGCTGTCGCTTTTCACTTTCGCCAACTACCAAGCTGACCCGTTAAAAGACCCGGAGTCGTCTGTTGGACAGAACTGAATTGACAGCGCTAAAGTGAAATTTAACTTGACGAAGTTTTGAAAGAAATGGAAGACGGCTTAATTACCAAAGTTTATCTACGTGGAAGCGCTATATCTATTATAGAAGGTTTCAAAAACTCTCCAATTACTTCTGCTGCACGTAATTCATCTCCTGACCCCGCGGCAACACAGCAATACCTAGTGACACCATAGAGACTGACCGAACTGCACGTTCGGCAAGTTTTGTTCGTAGGTGCGGCGGATACATGCTAACGTTGAACATATCCGATCAAGGGATATAAATTCCCGGTTATTCTACCCTTCGCAAGGATCGGCTAGCCAGCAGAGGTGGGGGCGTAGCAGTTTACGTTAGCGCTGAATTACGCGCAGCCTTAAACAGAGACTTAACTCTGTTTTCACTTGAATTTTCTTTGTGGATAAATGTTAGAACATCTCACTTACCACAAGTCATTGTCGGCGTCATCTAATGTGCCCCGTCCACAGCCACCGAATGAGATGTAGGAATGCGCAGTGCCATTAGACGGGTTATCGCAATTCCCGGACATCGCGCCATTGCTCTGGGAGACTTTAACCTCTCGCATGCACGTCTATCCAGCGAGCCAGCGTCTGGTAATGTGGCCACGGATTTCTACAATCCCACGCAGGAAGTAAAACTCTCCGAACTGGTCAGTTAACCCAAACGATGGACAGAAGGTCTGAGGCCATCCCGACCAGACGTGGTGGCAACTACTGAACCCCATATGATGAATATAGTCGACGTCGGTGCGCCATTAATTTCAAGTGGCCGTGCCAAGACCAGTTTTCACCTAATGTACGACGTCACGATCACCCGCCTTTTACTGTCGGCTCGACGTAATTTGAGACGAGCCACTTTTCGAAAAATGCGGGGACACATCCCAAACCGCTGATGTCCTTGCTGAGTTTTACAACAGTGTTTTTGCACAGTCATCATCATTTCCTCAGATTCGTGTTGACACTGACGTCGATGGCACTTGCACGGTGGATACTTCCTCCACGGCGGTGCTGGCTAAACTCAGGTGCCTTAGGGACAGTTCTCCTGGCCTCGATGTTATATCACCCAAGGACTTACGGGGAGCGGCGGAACAGCTTGCTGACCCACTTAGCCTACTGTTTACGCAATCCATCTCCCAGGGAACAGCACCTAGCAGTTGGAAACTCGCGAGCATTACACCCGTTTTCAAGGATGGTAGGCGAAATTGCCCCAGTGACTACAGACCGATTGCGTTGCTGTCAAGCCCTTCAAAAATTTTAGAGGCTCTTGTATACGACTCCCTTTACAAGTATCTCACCTCTCGTGAGTTCTTCTCTAATGGGCAGCAAGAATTTCGCAAGGGCGGTTCGTGTACCACAAATCTACTGATAGCCTCCGACCAGTGGACGAAAGCCGTTGATCAGGGTAATGGAATAGATGTTGTCTATCTCGAATTTGCTAAGGCAATTTTCTCCAGTGGCTTGTGTCGTATCTTGCTAACCGTCTATACAGGGTGCGCGTTAATGGTAGTTTCTCTACCTGCAAACCCAGCCTAAGTGGAGCACCCCAAGGTTCAATTCTTGGCCCGCTGCTATTTTTGGTATTTATCAACGATCTCCCACTCCCAGTCACCTCGCCATTACTACTGATTGCGGACGACGTCAAAATTTGGCGAGCCCTCAAAACGACCGACGACTCTATCATTCTACAGAAAGACCTTGACACTCTTTTCAATTGGTCTCGAGTGAACCGACTCGAATTTAATGCTAGTAAGTGCAAAGTTATGCACATTCGCGGTTCTAGAAAAACTACATTTTCCTCGACGGTAATCCGCTTCAGACGGTTCTTATTAAGAAGGACCTAGGATGCGCTGTTTCGCACACTCTCTAGAGCTCTGCGAACGCTGAAACAAATGCAAAAAGGCTAGCAACCTCCTGACGTTATTGAGACGTCTCTTTGGTCAATTCAACCCTACTTGTTTTCAGCTTCTTTATAACAGTTTCACTTGACCGCATCTGGAGAATGGAACCGTAATCTGGCCACCGCATCCCCAAAAGGACAAGTTACTCCTGGAGACGGTATAACGACGAGCCACTAAGGCAGTCCGGGGCCTGAAAACTAAACCGTATGAGGAAATGTTAAAATCTCTGAACATTTACTCCTTAGAGTGCCGACGGCTTCGAGGTGACTTGGTATTAACCTTTTTGATAATGCTGTCCCCGGAACATCCTTGCCGCCTGATGCTCAACAGGGGGAGTAGCTTGACACTTAGGGGTCACCCCCTAAAACTAGAGATCCAACATAGCAGACTAGAATATATATATAGCTTTTTCTCATTGCGCGTTTGCAAGGCTTGGAATGCTCTACCGGACCATGTTGTTTCTTCCAGCTCTGTAGCAATTTTCAAGGCTCGCCTTGACCAACATTTATTGCATTAGTTCAGATACTGCACCTCTTTTCCCCATTTCAGCCTGTCGCTGAGGACCTCGAGATTCTACGCATCGAGATACGGAAACCTCAAAAGCTCCAGCTTCCTACTTCCGTTTACAACCCATTGAAACCAACTGGCCACCACCTGAAGAAGGTGGCACGGTAGGCGAAAATCTAGAGCGTGTTACACGACAGATAGTTCGGTCCCACTTGACACTCCACGACCTCCCTCAAGTTGCACTGGATCAAGCCGTCGACCAAGCGTTTAATGAAAGAGAAGAAGACCCCGTGGGATGCATTTTTCCCAAAAGTAGATGGCGCCTCACACCTGGCATACAGATGCTGTCGTATTCAGTGCGGAACATCCGTACACGCCGACCCCAGGGCCCATCAAGTAAAACTTACGGGATCCATCGGTGAATGCTCTAAAAGATTTCTCAGGCACATGGCCTCTTGGACCAGGCAGAAAGCCGCTATATACTCTCACATGGGACCTGTAAGACTCTCTACCTCTGACTACGGAGCAGCTGAGATATTACATGTTCAGTATGCATCTCTCTTTAGCTCTACTGAGACGGAACTATGCGCCACGGATTTCTACCCTGATCGTTCACAGATTCATCCTTAACTTCACTCCGGCTAACGTACGTGTCAAGCTACTCCTGCTGCGCGTTAATAAGACCCTGGGGCTTGACGAGATACCCCCATCAATGCCGAAAAATGCGCAGATGAGCTGGCGGAACAGCTTGCTCGCTTGTTCCAACACTCCTATTATACTGGCTGTATTCCAGCCAATTGGGGCGCGGCGTCATCCCTCCCATCTACAACGGTGGGGATCGAACGCACGCCAATAACTTCAGACGGATTGCTCTACTGCCAGTCATGTCAAAAGTGATGGGAGACGATTTCATAAGAAACTATTTAAATGCCCGCTAACTGTGGGTGCCAGAACAGCAAGGCTTCAGAAATGATCACCCATGCACCACCATCGTACTGATTGCCGCTGACCCGTAAACCGAAGCTGCCGAACAAGGCCTTCCACTTGACACTGCGTCTTTAGGTTTCGCGAGGGCGTTCGATAAAGTTGATCACAGTAAACTACTGGACAAATTGGATGATATGGGCTTATGTAGTGAGGTTTGTTTTTGGCTCAAACGATACCTATCCTGTCGCACATACATAGTTGGAGTTAATGGCGAGCTATCCGGGCCAGTCAACGCCACAACTGGTGTGCCTCAAGGCTCCATACTGGTTCCCCCGTTATTCCTGGTCTACTCTGACGTGAGTAGCTCCCCCGTTGTGATGTATGTTGACGATACGAAGCTATGATGCGTCTTGCACAACGTTGAGGACGCAGAGGACTTTCGAAGAGGCTTAGGTGCCCTGCTTCTATGATCCGTGGAAAATCGATCGCATTTCAACACGTCCAAGTCGAAGGCTATGCACTTTTGCCACTACAACACTAGGACATATCTCATCGGGTGTGCGCGACCTAGGTACTATCATCACATCAGACCTCTGGCCTAGTACTAACATTATGATGTTGGCTAAGAAAGCCAGCAGCAGGCTAGTTATGCATGGTGGAATCTCTGAAAATATCCCAGTCGAAAGGTTCTCGGGCATCTACAGCACAATGGTAATGTCACCGCTGGAAGTCAACATTCAGACGTGTGCTCCGCACTGGAAGAAGGACGTCATTACCCTAGAGACCATCCAGAGGTGGGTCACTAGGGGGGCTGAGGGTGCAATTTCTTAGTGGTATGAAGACTGTCCCTCGAAGCTCGGACTATTCCCCCCAGCCTACACGCGTCTAAGGGGCGAAATTATAATAACAAACAAAATCCTATCCTCCCCGAGCACCCCAACGAAAATCTTCTACGCTCGCCAATATAATTAGTATCAGGGGCCATATGTACAGGGTCTCTGTGACACGTAGTAGCCCTTCATGCAGACGGCATGGTTTTGGTGTCCCAGTCCGTTCGACATGGAACGCACTTCCCGCGACGATTGTCCTGGCAACGTCAGTCGATGCATTCAAGAGACAACTAGATGACTGGGTTATATCAAGACGGTCGTTGGCAGTCGGACACGTATAGCCCCGTATACCTTCATTGTTGTTGAAAGGGATCTAAACTACTAGTTCGTCAAAGTGCGTTGGTTTAGAATTCCACTACGCCGAATGCAGTATCCAATGGATACAATCTGTCGTGTTGTTCCTAACTAAGCCTGGAGGCCATAACTGATATAATTCCGAAGAAAAACAAATAAGGAAATTTGCCTCAACAGCCGGTTGATTCAGTTGACTTCCAACTCCCCAGAAACCTGTCTACTAGCGACACCGGACACGGAGAGAACACAAGGCTCGGGACACGAGTAGTGTGGTTTGTATTTATTGATTAGTTTGATCAAGCTGGTTTAAAGGTCGGCTGTATATGTGAAGTTGAAGAAAGTAAAACGTGTGGATAACGATGAGAATTATGAAACAATATAGTGTACAAAACGGTACATTGTCATATCCTTCCCCTCTCGTCTTTTCCCACTTCTCCATACCCTCTCCGTATAGCCTCCCCTTTCAATTGTCATAAAACAAAACGATGCAATTTCCCTAGGTGCCTGACCGTTGTTAGCTGCTGCAACACTCAACACACCTCACACACTCACCATTTCAGCAGTTCACGTGATCGCTGATGACGGACAGCATTTAATTTCAGCGATTTCAGCGATTGATACACGGGTTCGAGGCAGAGGCCCAAG
>LUCH01018686.1:0-12219 GCA_013368495.1 Paragonimus heterotremus | reverse complement strand
GGCAGGCGACTGCAACTGGTCTAATAGATCATTGATAAAGACCAAAGAACGATAGAATTCCTTAGGTAGAATAAGCAACGCAGCTTATCTTGGTAATCACTTCGGTTGAGAAAATACGACTTAAGAAAGTCAAATTAAATTTCAGCTTGGAGGGGACATTGCCAACGACTGAGGATAGCGTTTTCCAGTAAGCCACCATCCGGAAAATTTTTCTACCCAACTATGACCCCGGCCTTGACTCGTATAACTTCTCAAGACCTCACAAACCATGGTTTACATTTTTGTCCATAAAAGTAAAGGATGTTTCTAAGAAACCTTCAAAGAAAAGGTAGGTGGGGATCAAGTCGCCCGGAATTCTTGGGTTATTGCGTGGGTCTTGGTCAAGAAATTTCAGTCGGGACTCATGGGTGAAGTTTTTAAAGTCTAGTGCTGTTTTCGTAGCAGCTCCCAACCTATTCGTGTGCCTTTTAAATCTCATAAACATCACTGAGTATATTCAAGCAAAGGTCGGACATAGAGTCCGTAAAGTGTTTGAAAGCTTTCTTGTCTGTACGGGGGAATGGCGGCTTTACTATGCTTAATACGGCATAGCCGTTAGCTGCTCCTTCATGATGGCAAGTTAAAGGTAAGTTGGCCGCCATTACAGCTTTTTGACTAGTGTATATAGTGAATACATTTCCAGAATCTTCACCAAGAGACATGCGCACACTTGTCGTTGATGGGGAGAAACCACTTCCGTGACCACCGCCTGACAGCATAGAGCTCAGCTTAAAAATGCTGGGATCATGTGAGTTCCATATCTTGAAATCATCCGCGTACACCAAGGAGTAACTGGAAATTACTTCTGAAGAATCGTTGATATAAATTAGGACAGGGCCTCAAGATACACTCGCTGAGATGTGTGCAGAAGAGTAGGCCGACTCCCCTTTAACTCTAGTAGTTCGGCTACTCAGTCACTCACAAAAAGAGGACACAGCTCTAGTATGAAGTGGGCATGAAGAGGCCAAAATAGGTGGATGCGGGCTAGAAAATTTCATATGGGAAACTTACTCTGATTAATGAGTACTTCTTGTCACGTTACTATATAGAAAGTGTATTGCGACTCGGGAGATGAAAAGAGATGGGGGATACAGGCGAGCAGAGCCTGCGGCTGATGCTGGCCAAATTTAGATATCCACGATATAGGGGTAGGTTCCTTGCAGCTACCACATTTCTTAAAATAACATACTATTGGTATATATTTAATATATTTAACACCAAACTACCACGTGAAATAGCAAACTCGCCACAATGTATAGAAGAAAAGAAAATACGTTGCGAAGAGTAAAGAACTGGAAGGATATAGAGGGAGAGTGTGGTGATTGTCAAACGAGTTCTTTCGTTCAATTCTTACACTTGCATAGCCTTCATCATCATCATAGAGAGCAATACATCAGTGGTTTGCACTGAGGCTTGATTGCCACACAACCACAAAGGAAAAAAACCCATCTAGGAAGAGAGATGGAAAAAGAAGGGGACGGGAAGGGACCTAACTACCCAAAATAGCCATGTCTATATTCAAACACTCAGCATCACCATGTCTACACCTTGCAAGCGAACAGCCGAGTTATAAGTGAAAGTAAGGTGTCATCAGCAAGACGGTTTCCTTACGGCCTTCACCGCCCCGTGTCATTAAGTGCACTCACTTCGCCGACAATTCGGCCAAACAACGACAACACTTACGCCACTGAGCTCGATTAACCACCGACTCTGTGAGTCGCGAGGACCGCCAGCACGGGAGACGAACCCGACCTACAGTGACCGACCCATTTGTGAACGATTTCATTTGTCTACGTCAGGTCACCATCTGTCCGCCTTGCGCCAGTCGGCAAACAGTGCTCGGTGTGGCAAACGACCAGCCGGCATCCTTAGTACATGACATCACCACCTAAGTCTGTGCAAATGTAGTGACTGAATGAAAGAAGTCGTTTGACAGTCATTACCAAATACCCGCTTCCTAACCTTCTGGTTGCTCACTCGCTCATGCCACCTGATACGAGCGATTGAAAAAAGACATTGGTGGTCAAATACCTCAAGACGGTTCACGTCCTCTACCCTGAGCGATCAGTTTTCGCTTCTGTAAAATAATACAGACCTCACTGTTGTCTGATGTGTGTGACCCTTAAGTTTTAGGGAAATACCTCTGTCACCATAGGTGTATCAGATTAGTGAACACCGTCCTAGCCTTGGAAATGCGCGCTTCTGTTTCAGTCCTCATACCACCACCTCTGCCGCTGATGCAGCTTCTCCTGTATAAAAACCGGTCAACGATCTCTCTGGCTTCACTATCTAACGATAAATAATTACAGCAGTCTTGCAGAAGCATTTTGTATTTTGAGGTTGCAAAACACATTCCGATGTACTTAGCAGAACTCGAAATAGCGTTCAGCGTTGTTTGTACCACTTGAAAGTTGTCAAACTGCAACACCTTATCGTCAACATAATTAATATCAGTCAGTCTTTCATCAGATAGGAGGTCCACGGTGGCATCATTTGAATACCACAGACAGTCCTCCATTATTTCGTTCATGACAAAATTGAACAAAAACGGTGAAAGGAGACAGCCTTGACGTACGCCGCTCCTGGTGCTGACACTGCGGCCGACTGGTGCAAGGTGCGAGGTGGACAGATGATGACCTGGCGTAGACAAATGAAATTGTTCAAGAAGGGGTTGGCCACCGTAGATCGGGTTCGTCTTCCGGGCTGGGGCCCTTGCGACTCGCAGACTCAGTGGCTTGAGACGTCAGGTGAGATGCCGGCTAACCGAGCTCAATGGCGGGAATGTCGTTGTTTGGCCGAGTTGTCTGTGAAGTGAGTGCACTTAATGACACGGGGCGGTGAAGGCCGTAAGGAAACCGTCTTGCTGATGACGCCTTACTTTCACTTATAACTCGGCTGTTTGTTTGCAAGGTGTAGTCATTTTGGTGTTGAGTGTTTGAATATAGACATGGCTATTTTGGGTAGTTAGGTCCCTTCCCGTTCCCTTCTTTTTCCATCTCTCTTCCTAGATGGGTTTTTTTTCCTTTGTGGTTGTGTGGCAATCAAGCCTCAGTGCGAACCACTGATATATTGCTGTCCGTGATGATGATGGTGTTGATTACACCGATACACAGATTCGCCACATGAGCGGTATTGGGTTCTATTTTTTGCGTACTCAACCAAAGGTGTTCAATTTCCTTTGGATTCCCAACAAAAAGCCGAGAACGCCTTACTGAAGCAAGCCTCAGCGTCAATGCCCTCATACCCCGAACTTAAGTCATGCACTGCCCATCGGATTGCACCTTCCATCTTAACACACCACTCGCAAACAAGACACGATGTGATGGTCGGTGAGCTCACATTCGTAAGATGTAATCAAATTAATAAAGCCTGTGAGACGAAATCATTGGGTTCAAAGGTCGATAGTCTATCCCTTCCCAGGATGTGTCGACAAACTGCTTATGGACATTTTCCGCAAGGATGGACTAGTTTTGGGGACCGTACATTAGGGCCACCCTTACAGTGGCGGTTGTACATTCGGCATTTTTCAGAAAAATGGATATCGTACAGACACCACAAATGGCGTAAATTGGTAAACGCTACCTGAGCTTTTGCTGTGATGTTTGCGATCTCATCAAACATTCTAGCAGCCCTGATACGGCTCCGAAGGTACATAACTTCAACCACCCCCTAGGGTTCACCGCCAAGTATGAAAGCAGGTGCAGATCCCTGTCAATCTTGCAACAGCATATTGTACTTGAAAGATACACAGACCATATGAAACTGACGAAGTGAAGTCCATCTTAGACGTTCTGGCCTCCCTGTATCTCCTATTCGAACACCTGGCAGTAGGTCCACACCATCATATTTGCAGTCTTACAGGATGCACTCTGTAGTCTCCTATGCTGTAAAGGTGAATAGGGAGGAGAGGCTAAACAACTTCGTCGTACCTCACTTGAGATGCTGAAGGTTGCTGTTACGCTGCCATGAGCCCTGACATGGTCTGAAGTGTGAAAGTAAATTGTTCGAGAGTGTTCTCCGCCAGTTCATCATCGTCATCATCATAACAGCCATGAGCCTGATCAAAAGGCACTGTGGCTGGGGCCGCTTCTCACCCCAGCAGTGACGTGGAATATCCTAGAAGAAAACGTTACTAAGAGGGTTGAATCGCGTTGAGGTTGATCGCGTGAGCAATATGACAGTTTACGGACGCGTATTCAGGAACATTGAGGATGCGCGACCAATTTGTCAGCCACTCACATTGCACAACTTGCGGTGGTTAGGTCACGTACTCTGTATGTCATCTGATCGTTTACAGTACCGGGCAGTGTATACTGAGACCACCAAGATTTGGGTGAAACTGTGTGGTGATCAGGCAACAACGTGGTCGCAAAATTTGAAGACCCTGGCTGCTCCAATGAGCAAAATGGGTAGGTGTTATCTGCTTGGATGGGGTCTTCATGATCACTCCAACCTCTGGTTAGAGACGTTATTCGAGATGGCGGTGTGTCGCAGTCAATAGCGTACCTGGATCCATACCATTTCCAGTTCTTCCGCTTAGTCTCCTTTTATTAATTTTCAAAATTCTTAGCAGCGTTTTCCTCTAGGATATTTTACGTCACTGTTGAGGTGAGCGGCGGCTTGAGTTACAGTACCCTCTGGTTAGGCTCATGGTGATGATGATGATGGCGTTCACGCACTTCTGATGCACAATGCGGCTCTGTCAGCCGAATCAAAGGACTTCTAAAGTCCAGAAAGACAGCAGCCGTTTGCCTTGCATATGAATGGCAGAATTTAAGCATCTGGCAGTGTGAAAACATGATCAGTAAAGCCATGGCCAGGACGAACTCCGTCCTGCTCCTCACGGATAAGCTGTTTGCGAGTTTTACTCAGTCTGCGAAGTGTGGTGGTTGCCAGCGACTTCAATGAAATAGAATCCATGCTAATTCTGCCGTGTTTAGCATGTGAAGTGCGTGAACTCTTCAAAACTGGAATATTGTTGGCCGTGCCCCAGCTATTTGAAACAACTTCGCCGACCCAGAGACCTCAGTTTTTTTACTGAGGCTGTCTCCCGTCTGTAAATGTACAGGCCAGAGTTCGTCTGGGCCGGATACAGTGTAGGGTTTCGGGAACTTGATCCCAAATGAGGCTTCTGCTTTCGATGGCGGAGGAACTTCAACAGCTCAGTAAGCACAGGTGGTGTCCGTAGGCTTAGTCACTGGCGTAGTTAATCAATTGAACTGCTGTTGGAAATGCTCATTCCAGAGTCCTAAGTGACAGACTATGAATAGGCTCACCATTGGCTTCGCACATTATCTCGATCATACCTGGAGCCTTGCTACCCGTTATTTGGATGAGTGGAAGAGCTTTTAAGTGTTCTCGATAGCAATAGTTTGTTCCATCTCGATAGCCCGTTGTGTCCATCAGGCTTTGCGATCCTCTCGAAATTACTTCCGAAGTTCAAGGTGAGCAGCCTTGCGAACTGAATTGTGCTCCGTGCTGGATGGAATATTCCGGCGAACGTCAAGACGTTCCAGTGACCGCACAGAGACCCAGTGGTTGACATTTGAACGACCAGCAGTATCACACTTATACACTGTATGCTATATATGTCTGTCTCATTGTCGTCTGATTGGTGATGTTCCGAGCTAGAGGCAGGTGCTGTCTGATAGATGTAGAGCGGTTGCGCCTCGGATAGTTCACGTAAGCCTTTGGCGACGAAGGGGCCTTACATCAAATAACAGAACGAACTAAGTGCACACCAATGCATTACTACAATTCAAAGAGGTGCTCCATGTTGACTTACAGTCTTGGCTATGTGGTCAATCTTTATCCACGATTGAACTGGCGATGGAGATCACCAGGCGGCACATCGACAACTAAGGCATTGATAATTGGTACTTGCTAGAAACGGACCGCTACCAGCTCAGTGATCTAATAAACGTTTACCATTGTCTATTCAGTGGGCACCGTAAGAATTTGGACCACCTAATTGACGCTCGTCAGCACTTAGCCTGCCTACTTGAGCGTTAAAGTCAATACTACATTATCCGTGTGCCTGGCAGTATGCAAACGGTTAGTAGCAGGTAATGAAACCTATTTAAGGTAAACCTATTCTCTTCCGTGATCTTTCTGCAGGCAGTGGATTGAAGCATACGGTAATCTACAATCAAAACATGGTTAGTCCAATTGGATAGTACCTTCCACCGGCACGTGCACATATCCTTATGATACCATGCGGAACGCCCATACATTACTCGGCTGTACATTCTTCACGTGGGGCTAATTTCCGCAAACAGGAAGCTCGAGGCAAACCACGGCTGCATGTTGAGAAAAACCCAACTAAGCCAGTCTGCTACGTTGATTTGGTCTGGCACAAGCAGTGTACGAGTGCTCCAAGAAAAACGAAGCTTGCTGTCGCACCCCAAGCTATGGATAAAAGCCCCTTCTGCGACAGTTCAAGCAAAATGAGGTGAAGGGTGTCATAGTTGTACTACACTAATAAGGACAGGCGTATGCCACGATTTCTTTGTTTGACATATTAGCTTTTATGGAGACATATTCCAGATGAAGATAAGGGAGTTCCCAAGTTGTTATGTACACCGTGGGTGTAGACACGGTGGTGCGTCTGCGGAGGTCTCGCGACGTTGGTAGTGGAACACTATCAGCGGAGAGTAAGATACGCGTCAAATACTTCAGTTGGTTAACCGTAATCTCAAATCAAAGGTCGAAGTTGTTAGTGGTGTGCGTGTTTTTATCACAAAACCTGAGGACGAGAACTACCTGATCACGGAGAGTAAAAAAGCTGCTTGTGTTTCGAGGTTTTAGCGCTTCAAAACTTATATTAACAAAAGACTGTTTCAAAAGTTTCGTTGGCAAATGACCAGTTAGTTATCTACTCTGACGCTTTAGTATCTGTTGATGAACCTACAAAACGGGGACTAGGCCGTTTGTACCCGGTTATCATGAGGAGTCCTAATGACGAAAGATGGATTTCGGTGCATATTTAGGAAAGGATGATCGTCACCGTGTCCAAATAGTCATGAAAACTTCGGAACTAATGTCTTTGGACAAGTTCCAAAGAGCACGCGGACAGGTGAACATTGCGAAAGTAATCTGAAACACTGTTCAGCCAGATTGAAATGACGACCTGGAACCAGAGGATAGCGAGAGGAATTGACTTCGTATAAATTTTTTTTTACGGTGGTTGGCGGATAAGGCGACACTTCTCAGGAATGTTAGACGGAAAGTTCTGACATGGTGGAAAGGTCGGACCAGAAAGCACGTAGTGGAAAATTTGAAACTTGGAATAGATGTTAGGTATCTTAATTTTATCAGAATGTTCTGTCGTAAAGTGCCCACACCTCAAACGAATGTTCTGATCGACTTTTCGTAATCTGATCGATTCTACACAACCCACGAATTACAATACGACAAGGCAGGGGAGTAAACAAAGACAGTAGTCTACCAATAACTTATGTATTCACCCAAGCCTTCGACGTGACACAACCAAGGAAAATGCGGCTATATTTATATAAAATTGTGGTCTTCAGTTTCATATAAGGATGGCAACAATTACTAAAGTGAACATGAAGTACGTGATAGTCAGGAAAAAGTAAGGACATATCCAAATTAGGCATTGGTTACTAACTGTACAGTGTTGCATGGTATTCATCTACCTTCAGGCCGCTGATATATATTCTCGCAATTCCTCTTGCAAGATTGTTTAACTTATCTCAGGAACTGCAGATTATTAGGGAATTAGGGGTGGCGATTGTTACTTCTATTTACATGTGTAATAAGAAAGAGAAGGCAGACAGCTATAAACCAGTTTGTCCCGCCTCAATAAAGACTTAGTTATTTTTCTCAGTTTTCGCTGAAAAGGCTGACAGAATGTGTGACCGTATCTTCTGGTTTCGTTTGTCATAAGCCCTAGGGATCTATCTTGTTGATCCTACTGCGGAAAATTTAATCGGCCTGTTTTAGTGAACAGAGTTGGGTTTCATTATATCGTTTACCTTCGTCTTAGTATGTGTTAGACCTAACTATATTTACCGACAAGTAAGAAATTTCTGTTTGTTGTATAAATTAAGTCACTTACAACTGATTGCAGCTGTTACATTCTCATAGACTTTTCAAGATGGGTCGACTGAAAAGCCGGTAAGAATGCAACGGCTACGATCACTTGTGAGTGATGTTCTGTTTATACTCTCTTCGCGGTGCCAAAATAGCTCGCATGTGATGATAGGTGGCGTTTACCTTAACATGTCCCACCCTCCATCTTGAACCCATTACGCAGTTATCATTAACACTTTATCGCGCTATTCTCAGTGATTCCGATACATCCATGAACTAGAGCATCAAATACGTGTCACGGTATACTGAAAATAGACGGTAGCATACAGCACTGGAACGTATTAACCGGGGTATTGTAGCGATCATAACCAGTGTATTCGTATTGATAGCCGAAAACAAAACAGTGATTGAAGTTAACATGATGTCCATAAAAGTACGTCCGCGCTACACACTGTTGTTGCATAATTTTCTAATGACGTTTTTTAAAGTGAAAGCTGGAAAACAGAAATGTACCATTACTAGAATCAAAGCTTTCCGTAAAATGGTCTTAGTGGTACTGTTGAGCTTATACTGTTGCTATCTAATCATAACATTGCTTACGGTTGTGCGAATGTTCCTTATTCACACGAGATTTCCGTAGTCTTGTGTTGTGCGGTTTACTACATATTGCACTTTTGTGCTCGATGTACGCCATTTTACAATGCTGGATATCCAGGTTCATGGCGACTCGTATGTAACCATGATAAACATACATAAGTGATAGCTTATCGCCGACCATGCGTACTTTACTACTGTCGTACCGGTCACCATGATGTTTGCGTTCGCGAATCGGTTCCTCGCGATCGACGACACTTTCCTCCTACCAGTACGTGAAATTTCTACCCATTAGCCACTTGATGGGAATAATGGTGGCCGCGTTCTCCTTCGAAAGCAGAACTGGCACAAACCTTTGAAAAGAATTCTGTTGGCTGGATTATTCTTCAGCAGCGTCTTACAGTAAAGTGCCTTTGGAAACAAACGAGCAACACATAAGTGGTATTTCTAGTCAACGAAGTGTACGAGCACTTTGGAAATTAACAGCACTTTTCAGAATGTTCCTCGTGTATTGTACAGACAATTCTAAGTTTGTTGGTAAAATGTGTCCAGTTTCCATTGTTTGTTTCAAGGACTGTGGTTTCTGTAATCTCCTGTTTCTTTCACTGCTGACAATATGCATATGCACACAGTTTACATTCTGTACGACAAGTACTGGGATATACGCACAGTTTAGACATGCACAGAGGTGGGGGAAATGCCTGACTCAGTGAATAAATGGGATGCTAACATAGACTTTCAACCAAACGCTGCTTTCTGCACCTTTTCTGCGAGCTGACCTATCGATCAAACTGGAAGTGTGTATTCTGAAAGCGTGACAACTGGGTACTAAGAAAACTCAGGTGGGCGAAAACACTTAGTCCCGCCTTCATACAAATTGCACGTCTCATTCTGTGCATCGCTAACGCCAGTTTTGGTTTTCCTTAGGATTTGCGCCACGGCTCATCCTTTGCTCCACCTTTCAAAGATCTACCTTAAAAGGTACG
Organism: Paragonimus heterotremus; assembly: GCA_013368495.1. NCBI lineage: Eukaryota > Metazoa > Platyhelminthes > Trematoda > Plagiorchiida > Troglotrematidae > Paragonimus > Paragonimus heterotremus. The sequence continues at coordinate 2,545 of LUCH01018686.1, read as the reverse complement.
GTTACACAGGACGGGTGCGAGGAGACTGACGACAGATTGCCTACACATTCTCGAGTACACCAGTCTACTCGCAACTGGACAGAAATTGATGTGAATTTTGGCTGTAAACTTCGAGACCTGGTATCCGCTAAGGCCGACACCGTGGCCAAGTTATTATGCTGCATACTTATCGCATTAAACGCAGTCGCAGCGACGAAACTGACTCATTGATGGTAATGCCAGCTACATTACAACCAGCGGCCACAACCGAACATCATAGTGTAAACCATGGATGGGAATCTGACTTCAGTCGCATATCCGTTCCTTCGTTATTCACAACGGTCATCCGCCTGATCGAAACGTATGACTCAAGGCACGCTGGCGGCTAAGAAGACGCGAATTATCTTGCAGGATACTTTTTTGTGAGAAAAGCGCAAGAGGACTTAGCAGACCTAAAGGTGTTGTGGATGCGGGCAGTTAGTTGACTGCGACACATTGCCATTTTGGGTGGAGTTTTTAATCAGTGATTTGTGTGATCACAAGGTCCCTAACCGGCAGGCAACAGCTGTCCACTTTTATTAGCGGAATAATTAAGGTCTTCATAAGTCATTGCCAAGTTGTTGCTGAACTACCTCCTCGTTTTACCTAGTCATTGATAGTGCCCGGTGCGGGAAGCGATTAGCTGATATGAGGAGCACGTGACACAGCCATCGCCAACCTCAACCAGATCAACTGATTAATCAGTTGCGTAGAAACATTTACAGCGTTTGTGCTGACCCTGGTGAACCGATTGACAGATTGTATCCGTCTTTCACATACTCATACCGATCGTCCCACAATCAGGAAGCAAAATTCAGAGTCCAAGCCATTTCGCAGTAAAAGCAACTGAAACGTTTAAGCAAGAAACAGGCCTCCCATTCGAGTCGGATCAGCGAACTACCCCCAACACATTGCTATCTATACCGTCGCAGTTGCTGACATTGAGGTGTGCGCGCATTTCAGGTCAAATTGTCCGACCTCATCATTTTAGTCCCTTGACCACTATGATCCATGATCTGTAGTGGCTGACTGTTGACAAACTTCTCAACGTTTCGATGACAACGCAGGGCCGGGCACTGACATGCATCAGTGAGTGCAAATGAAGAAAGTAACTATACGTTATCCCCCTGACTGAGAGGATTAGCAAGGTCATTTTTCAAACAAATGATGGATGCTAAAAAGCTGCATTCGTGAACAATACAGATTTAAAAACTAGTGTAAGAATGGCTAAAAGGTTACAGTCTTCCACAGAAACCAAGATGCGTCATGCTACGTTTCTAGTTTTACTGTAGTCTGTGAACTGTACCGTGACGCTACAAAACGCTATTACCAAAACACTTAGTGACGTATGCGACTCCTTAGTTTTGTTGCCACCTTATTTAACAGTTTCTGCCTCATGTCCTACGTCTTCTTCTACTCCTTCAACCATAAATCGGTGTCACGATGGAGGCAAATTTCTGCGTCTTCGAGATCGACGTGGAAAGCCCCTTTAAAATTGTTGCCTATATTGAACTGTTTTGTCCTCTGAAAACTTCCTTTGTCCTGAAAAATGATAAAACGTGGATGTGAGGGCCGGTTAGTTTGGGTTTATATTGCCAGTTCACATCATAAAATGCAAATGAGTAAATGCATAAGAAACGAACGGTTGAGAAGTCACCACCCGTGTTAACCACTTGGGCCTGACCTACACTGCTACTTTGGCGAGGTGGTCGGGCTTGTGTACTGTTTTGGTCCGACGGGCTATGCTGACTAGCACTCCGGTCCTTCCAGGTGCAACCTTGTCAGATAGGTCAAAGGGGAGCAGTCAGACGAAAAACAGTTAGACCAATAGGATTGTATGTCGCACCACTGATCGCGTAGGAGTGTTTAAGTAGCGAAGCAAGATCCTATGGGCATACAGCAGAACCATTATAGTTGCGGCACTGCTGTCTTCCATATCAGGAAGAAGGGGGTTAGAAAAGGTACCCTCAAACAAAGAGTATCCAAATCACCCAACGGTTGACCATGACCGCCGGCGTATTATCCAATACGGTCGAAAAACATTTGCTATCTTCCAAAAACCTGATGTAGCTTCGAGTAAATCCACTGCGCGCGGCAGTGCTCAGAATGAGACATGTCTTATTCATTGCGCCCTCGGGTTAGGCAAGCCCCTCACTGTCAAGTGAGCCAGACTCTTGAGTCATTTGCTCCTGGTAGGGTTTCCCAAGAAAACCCTGTATTTTATTGCCCCGTAGATCAGACTTTTGAGTCAGAGGGTCGGGGTGAGGTCCATCAAGTCAACCCCCTTCCGCGGCATAAACGACCGAGAAGTATCAGAAGTTATCGTTCTCTCGACAGTGACATCATTAATCTCACACAACTTCCTCCTATTGTTTTAACCCCCCCCCATGTTTTCTGCTTTCCATGTGCCTTTGGGCGATAATTCTCTGAGGCCGAGAAAAGTGGTAATCATTGGCCCCTTCAATGTCCGCATTGTCCGACAAGTCGGTGAGCAAGCTGCTCTGGCTAGTGCTCTCTCAAGTCTGGG
>LUCH01018685.1:0-12278 GCA_013368495.1 Paragonimus heterotremus | reverse complement strand
TTTCTTTCCTTCATGATTGTGTGGTAGTTAAGCATCGGTGTGAACCACTAATGTACCGCTGTCTATGATGACGATGAGGACATTGACCCAATCAACCCTGTTTTCATGTGGTAGGAACTCTCAACCATATCGTGACATGTGTCCATATGACGTTCATCAGTTCATTACTTTTGTCGTCGTGTCTTAAACGCGAAACAAAATATTCCACTAACGAGAATAAACAAAATGTCTGTACCTCGCAATGATTAACTTCTTGCCATTCTGATGAATTGAATAAAGAAAATTAAAAGCTTGCCGTTACCAAGCTGGTCGCACCAACATTCAACAGTTTGTGAAGCTAGTTCTAGTGACTTACAACTTGAATTAACCATTAGTCAGAGCGAACGCTAGCAAGTGAGACAGTGTTTAGGGCTATCCATACCAGCCATATGTGACTAGGTGTGTGCGCGTCAGTTATACACACAGATGCACTGCAGTCAGCGATGGTCGAATTGGACCATAATAGTTAAAATGATTCCAAACACTTGTACCGCCCATTGATATGTTAGTAACGACAAAGCGATTTAGAAGTTGACTATGAGATCTACAGTTTTCTGGAGTACATCAGATTTGATCAGGTAGGTCATATATCACATTATTGAAGTTATTTTTTATATGTCGATGAGTAGAACTAACAAAATAAGCTCATGAAGGAGTACAGGCATTCCCATTAATGAGCAAGTAGAGTACGAAAAATCATTTCTTTAAACGGATTATTGGCGGATTAGTTTTCTGTTCTCATAGTGTTGTCACGGGGTCAACTAGTTTAAAAAACTGATCACAATCTCCCCCGTAAACGATGCGTCCGGGAACAGTGACCATACATCCTGAGTCTCACCTTCAACAGAGTCGATATAAATTGAACTCATCGACAATCACACAGCATCAGGTGAAACTACTAGAAATGGACAGCGATACAGCTTGGGCTATCAGTATACTAACCACGAGCAAACGATCAAATACACACAAGCCCGGTAATAAAGATGACAAACCTCTGGTGAATTCTTTCCGTATATACCGATCATCATTTCCTGTTGATTGTCTGTGCCATGCAAATGAATCAAGGCCGAGCCGATGGCACGAATGCGACTGTCCACCTTGAGATGAAGAATAGAACTGCTCGAGACGTGGTATAGAACTTACCTCGTCATATGTCCACCAATCGATTGGTTGATCGAAATTGTGACGTCTGCCCAAACACGGTTTGTGACCTGCGCGTATTGTGAACACTTCAGTTGAAGACATGTAAATATACAAAAGAGCTACAAATACACGCGCACAAACTTGTACCCCACAGGAGATGCGGATTACACGAGAGACAAATTCATCCAAATCGATCATTTGATGTACATGAGTTTGCATACATATACATGGTATTGCTCAGGTACAATCGTATCACAGACTGTCGTATGCGATGTACACACATGTGCGTCCAGCACAGTTCATAGCCAATTACATATTTGTGCGAACGCAGAAATGACAGTCATGGACAGAGTGGCGGGAACAAATTTGATGAATTGACTGTCTAGAATCGTTAGGAAGCAACGAAACGGTGAACAAACCCACTGCATAACAAACAAGGAGTGTCGTTTAACTCTCAGTGGATCTGTCTAATATAGACTGTCAGCCAGATTCCCTCGAAAAACAGCTGTCCTGACCTTGAACAACTCAATCTGCATACCAATCGGATAAGTAATTCACACTTTTGCGGTTTCAATGACTGAGACGGATATCCAATCCAAAATGTAAACACATGGAGCGATCCACTAGATAACCATTCTTTTTTAGGCAGATGGAGTGTTATTCTGACGTCAATGACGTCGGTGAATCAAACAATAGTTTCACACATCATAACTGTCGAACGGCTATCGGGTGAGTGAAGGGGAACAAACTAGCCAAGACTGAAGTTGAAAACAAAACTTTCATCACCATGAACTGAGCATAACTCGTAAGGGATGGCAGCTTTTGCGTTTCCAAACAGTCCTTTTCGAAAGAAAGCACTAGACTTGAGTTTCATTCTAGTTAGAGCTCGCCAGTAGTGCATATCCGGGACGGATTTAGGACTGAGGTCAGACCAAATGCATATGAACGGACAATTCCTAACTACTTACCAGCAACGAAAACTTTACTGATTCAGTGGTTTTGGGGAAAACAAGACCGTAGTTCCTAATAGGCAGCTGCCGCTGATATTCAGCGAACAAACACAATGGCTTCTTCGATGATCTGTTGCGCAGCTAAATGCAGTCCGGTGTGCACATCATCAGAGCGTATGAGAGTCAGATATTACTGAGATACCCGGCCCAAAGTGTGTGACAATGAAGACAGTAACTCCAACTTAACTGATCACGAGGTTATCGACTGGATAGAACAGAGTGATTTCGTTCATTCTCCTTTCGAAATGATCGGGAAAGCTGAACACTATTCATACAATATTGTGGTTGAGCGTTTGGATTTGATCATTCGGTCAAGCCTATTGTGGGGTTGCTGGCGTTGTGGTTAACACGCTAGTCTCACGAGCACGAGGGTCAGAGAGCAAACTCCGATCTGGACAAGGATATGCACTACTGATGAGCACTAGTAAGAGCGAAAGTCGAGTCTAGTGCTTCCCTTCGAAGTGGATTAGCCGAAAGACTTATCTGAATGCGAAGGCTGTGATCAACTGTGGGTGGTGTTCAATTCTGAAATAAGTAGAGAAGTCGAATCCGAACAGCTGATCGGCGTTAGTGTACCCAGCCAACCATATGACAGAAACAGAAGACGACTGATTCAAGTCATCTACCAAACGTAATCTGGCTTTCAGAAGCCGAATCAATCGGTTTCGTTCCCGATCCAATAAATGCTCGACAACAAAATCTAACTGTCGTGCTAATGAGCAGTATGTTGTATTATTCAATCCAAAAGTACTGGACTGCCATCAGACTAACAGGTTTGTTCAATAGTTAAATTTAAGTATCAAATGAATGTGGTTGTGTGCTTAGAGCATTCTCACATTATGAACAGCAAAATTTAAGTATCATTCACAGTCAGCAGGAGGATAAGTACCACTGCTAAATTCACGTAAGAGCGAAATTGCAGTCTGTGTGAAAACAGGCAACAAATAAACTGATTGCCAAAAAAAACAGTTAAAGTTATAGACAAAATAAATTCGATCGTCACTTGAAAATAGAAAAGGTTTTCGTGAGTAGTACGGAGGATACAAAGCATAGATGATAAGCAGTCAGGATCAACTCACGTGAAATGGTCATTCCCCGCAAAAATATATCATAATATGTGATCATCTGATCATCTTGAGGAAACACGGATGCCAATGGAGACACTCTGACTCCAGTCTGCAGTGTAGGGGTGGGAAACGAGGAGGTGGAGGATTCAACAAGCAAACGAAAAACTGCAAATTAATTTTTTATGTATACAACGATTTGTAACTAAGATACAAGTGAAGCCAGGATAGAAAGGGATTTTTAAACCAAACAGTACAGAAACAACCAGCAAGCCGTTCAACAGCCTACGTAGAATGGATGTGAAAAAGCGGTAACCGCAAGTGTAGTGACCGCAAAAGACGCTTGGCCTGGGAATTCGTTTGTTGCGCAAACTCCCGTATAGGTCATGTCAAAAGTCAAACCACAAACGCGTACATTAATTTGCAAGTCAGGCATGCATTCACATACATCATTGTCATTCGCCTTGGTGGAACTTCTGCCATAGTGCGTACACACTATTCCGATAGTATATTCTTGTTCGTCATCTTCCTGGCGTTCGGAACTTGCTCTTTTGTTCCAGAATGTCGCCTGTGGGTAATATACTACTCACAACGAAACTGCCTGTCATACAACACAAGGATATCGAAGGGACACGGTTCCAAGATAAATACTGGGATAATGGAAGTCAATAAGGCAATCACTGTCTGGCAAAAGTGCAAGGACTCCACAACATGCATGAGTGACAGAAACACGGTGAAAACGTCATCTGAAGATCCACTTTAGTGTCCTGAATATGTATTGACAGTATTGAAAATTTAATCCAATGAACGAGACACTAGTGACAGAGTACAGCAACACGTTCCAGATAGGTCAGGCCTGAATGTGACATGATAGCCTCCTAAGAGTCAAGCGACTCATATGACGTCATAAACTCATCAATAGATCCTCGTGGTGGCCTGGACGGAATAGAAGAAACGTCCCGAATAAACAGTTTGGTTGATGGAAGATTTCATGAATAGATTTTAAGTCTAAACAATGATCTATTGTGTTCAACAGGACGAACGGGGGAATCGAGAGCAAGCTATTTCCCATGAGAGCACGGATCGAGCATCACAAACATAGAAGCACCAGCGCTGTGTTTATGCCTTTCTATAACCAGGTCTCTGTCTGAATCACCGGTCACACCTGAAACAACGAACCCACATTTAGTGTCGGAGGGATCAAAGCAGACGATCTAACTATCTCTTATAGTTAACGAAACAGTTTTTCATCAATGGACTGATGAAACAATGAAGAAATCACGTGAAATCAACTGAAAGAGAGAAGGTTCGTAGGTGACACAGCAACGCAGCTTGTAAGGAAAACAGAAGTGTAGTGACAGGCTAAGTATTATCGTCCAATTGGAACAAACCATCCATCAGTGTTCTGAAAACTGGTACATTATAGTAGGTCAATTCTGCTTGTATACACTTACTTTTTATAATGTTTAGTCTGTTAACCTTCTGTTTGGTAGGAGCATAAGTACAGTTCCACGTAGCTCGGAACCATTGAACATAGACAGGATAGAAGAAAATGCTCAAACTATAACCAATTCGCAGGAAGGCGACATCCAATACGATGATATTGCAGCGAAAAGTCGTCCAACAAAACACAATCTTTATTGTCCAACTCGCTAGTTCGTTGGCCACACGTGTGTTCGCGATTTTAAATCACAATTCCAGTCCACAACACCCCCAGGTTTCCGCTCACACGTCGTGTGCCCTTCTACCCGGTTTAGGTGTGTGATTTACGCCTTCTATCCGGGGGTTTTCCGCCTGCTGTTCCACGTCCGTTGATCCGATTTCGTTGAGCGATGGCTTGTTCGGTCGCTCGTGCTGTCCTCCGTCCATCCACTGTGGGCTTTGACTGAACTCCACAACCGTGTTGAGATATTCCTGGAAGTGTTGGAATAATCACGCCTTCAATTTGGCCATACACGCCATTTCGGCTGACACGTCTCGCTCGCTGGTCCGATCCGGTCGAGCGATGACTCATCCGATCGCCCACGCCGTCCTCCATCCGCTCGCGGTGAGTTTTTGAACGCACCTCCCCCTTGTGTTGAGGTATTCCATCGAGAGTTGGAATGCTCGCACTTTCTGCCTGACAATATGTCATACCTGACGGCATCTCCGACCACAGACAACCGATAAGGCTTTAAGACGTCCAAGAAGTTGGAATAATCCCGGAAGAACCTGCTTCAGAAAGTAGTTAGTACTCAGGAAGCATGAACGGTTATGTTTCTTTTAGTCAGTAACATTGATCGGCCACTGACACAGTCAAGAGTGTGTACAAGTTGTAACAGTAAATCATCGTTCCAGTTGTAGGACTTTTCGAAGGATCTGCTCGCAGGTGTGAATGAGTACCGTCGTTCACTCGGTCAGCAAGTTTTAGAAAGTGAACGTGAAGAACGCTGAATGGAGACGAACACTTTCAGGGGAAGAATGCCATTTAGCCAGATAATCCGTGAGGGGTAACTTTCACCTGAATACAAGGTCGAGAATTGGCGATCAGTAGTTGTCGGCGTCAGTAAACTCGACAGATGCTAATTTGGGGGAGCAGTGAGTAACAACATTGACACAAGAAAGTCAAGTGCATCAATCTCCCTAGAAAGAAGGTGTGGGCACTCACTGAACTTAGAGCCTGGGCATAATCATGAGAAATGCACCCATACAAGCAGGCGCTTGTATAAGCTAATCTTTCGACGGGATAGGAAATTCATGCAGTACCTGAGGAAGAGCATAGCAAGATGACCTACGGTGTCAAACGGAAACGTGTGACGGCAACAAGATAGTCTCATTCAAGTCAGACAGGCAAATATATACATGCGTAACGAAGCAAAGTCTCCTGGTCAGCCAGGATGGGGTTGGAAACAGGTTGGCGTTTATCCCCAAAAAAGTGCTAGTTTTGGTACATTGCTGCCTACCGCTGCCTTGCGGCACAAGCTTTTAACACAAAACGTTTGACTGAAAATCCCAATCGCTCTAGAACTAGGTATCCTGGTAGTGTCTCAGCTGAATTAAAACCTCGAATTTTCACACCCCTTACTTCCACACTGCATCAGCTATCTCGCAATATAAACCTGGTCGCCCTATCTGTTGCATACAACAGGGTGAATAAACGAAAACATACTACTACTGATCCCTCTTCCATTGTTTTATTTAACTTAACTCTTGGACTCTTCACAGCACTCACTTCTAGTAATTACATGTTACGCAACAAAAATATTCAATCACAGCAACAATGTCCCCGTAAGTCCAACCTCTTAACATCTAAATCGCTGTCTCCGTCGTCCCTCGAGCAGGCTTAGAATGCTCATCATTAGACGAGCTTTGAACGCTCGCAATTTGAAACAGATTGACAACAGACCAATCGCACACGGGGATTGGATTCACTGTATGTCGATATCTGCTGAATTTCAGAGACTGTAATCGAAGACAGCAACCACTGTATCGTACTGGCACTACTCACTCTGTCTGCTCGTTGCTGGTTTTACATTTCACGTGACTCTATGACCACTACTACCGGTCAGGCTGAAATAGGTTTAACATTTGACACACGGACCACAGCCGCACTTGTAGAGTGTATTCACGTTGGCGGTAGACTTTGTACTGTCAACTTGGTTTGGAGAGACCAGCTCCACACACAAAATCTTCAAAAATATTTCCACCGCATATGCTCACACTCCAAATGATTCCAGTGACATCGGTGTCAGTGAAGCATTCCATTCCGATCTGGCTGATCTCCTTAGGTGGAAGCGTTGCTCTGATATAGTCATTGTGACCGGAGATATGAACGCCCAGTTCAGTCACCGCGATAAGGTCAGATCTCGATTGAGTGGCGGTTTTGAGTTAGTCGTACGTCATTTGGATAATGATAGGCAGCTGTTGCAACCGTACATCGAGTGCGGGCTACTCGTGGACGACATTGGTCTTGGAAATCATGCGCCTTATACTCGGGGCCTTTCTTCTAGGAATCAGAAATTTCATCGTATGGACGTGACGTGTCTCTATTCAGAACTCTCTTTCCTTGTAGTCCACATTCTTGAATTCAGGAACACGTGTTGGTGCGTTGTTGTTTTGTCCTCACTAGAAAACGACTCCAACCACGACAACGGTTGTCTTTTGAGAAACTGGCCGGGAAGGCTGTATAACACAAGTATCAAGCTACCCAAAGAATATGAGCTTGACAGTTCAAACTCCAAATTTCTGAAAGATCTTCTGGTCCCAAACCTCACAGTTATTTCATGTAGCATCAGGTATTAGGTTATGTAATACGGTAGTGTGTGTTCAACAAGTACTGAATTTCGAATAAATCCCAAGAGTTATTGGACGTCAGATGGATTGTTTCTCATGCCAACGCAGATAATGAGTTTGGAAGAGATATTTGTAGGCGGAGACTGGTTGTTGAACATGAGGTTTGGTTGTCTGGGAAAGATAACGAGATGGAAACCGTTTTTGCTCTAAGGACTATTACCAGCCTGATTATGCTTATTCGTACTGCTGATCCCGGACGAACGTCTGTCAGTGAATTTGTCAACTAGACAGACAGCATATTCATTCCTAATAAGTCCAAAATGTTAGATTGCTGAGCTGAACAATTAGTGGACTGGTTTAGCTGACTTCCTGTGTTGCCAACAGGACTGACTCAATAAACCTGAGGTCCGTAATTGCATTTCGGTTCTCAAACGTGATGTGGTTGCTAGCCCCAATGGCCTTATATCTGTGTTGTTTAAAATGTGGTACTGTACTGTTGGAGACTTTGACTCGGTTGTTTCAGATTTTGCTGGATGTGTCCATCGTCCTCTGTTAGAGGTCCCCGTTCACGTAATTCACTAGAGGTTTTTGTGTGAGGAACAGTGGGATTAGGTTGACATCAATTATAAGTAGGGCTTTAACACCTATTGTACTTCGCCGATTCACTGCAACTCGGGACTCAGAATTAATAGGGGAGAGTAGACAAGGTTTCGTCCCTCATGAGGATGTATTGGTTAGTCTTCGTCAAATTGGGCAACAGTATCATACATATCACTGGCCAATAATGTGGTTTCCTACCAATTCTAAATGTGCTTTCGATTCAGTCGGTCAATTTACACTATCAGATTCGCCTAAACTCAGCAATGTACCGAACATACTTCAGCTCAGGTTAGGATCTTTGGTGAGCCATCCGATGGTATCGGTACCTGCAACAACGTACGGTCACCATTTCGTCCATTTTTTTCACAGACGAAACAGTGTGAAAGGTTGCCTGGTCTTGACTATGCTGACGACAATGTGTTGTTATTTGACAACTTTCAAATAGCACAGACACGATGTTATATGCTGTTTCGCGCTCTACCAAATATTATGGACTGTCCTTTGCAGTTTCAAACCGCAGTGTTTCTACGTGACTGTGGTGACTAGGTGGATCTAATATTGGATAATGAAGTCATGGACACTGTTGATCGGTTTGCTTACTTAGAAAGTTGTATGAGCAGCGGCGGAGGTGTTGGGAATGCAACAGAATTTTGGAGTTTGTTTGGTGTTTACCAATCTAGGGTATCCTTGGCGAATGGGAAAAATCTGTCTAGAGCTTACGGATCGCGTATATAAAGTGACTGTGAAGGATTTGTTACTTCTCGACTGACAAAATCGGCCGTTGATGGTAGAAGGCCTGAAACTTCTCCCGGTATCTGACCAGCGGTTATGCGTTCTTCCCAAGTAGAACAAACGGGTAAACAACCAGAACATTGTGGCGCGGGTACTTGTTTGCGAGTGTCAGTTGAAGATCATTAATCGCATCTTGTTCGAGTATTTCACCGCATTGGAGAATTCAGTTTCCACTTTACGCACGATACATACTACTCCCGTGTGGAAAGTATTCAATGTCCAGATCACATTATTAATCAGGTAGGCAATAGGTAGGGGTCGGAGGAAGCAGAATATGACTGAAATAGCCCGTGTCAACAGATAAGACCAGCCTCCAATCGTTCTTGGGTCTGGTGCAATATAACAATGATTTTGTAACTTATATGCATGATGTTTCCACACCATTGGATTAAATACCCATGAAAAAACCTACACAGTTGTGCTCAGAAAGCTCCAGTTTTCATTTACATTTATCCGGCGAATTTTGACTTCCAAATCGATTTTTCCCTATTACGACTCATGATTAGATTTCCAAAGTTTTCACAAAAAACAGTTTCACATACACTATATTTGACTGAAAGAAAATACAACCAAATAAAGACGGAAGGTCTCACCTTCACAGTTGTAATTAAAATATTCACATGACGTACACAGGGCAGTTTACGCTGTGTACAGACTATATGCACCATCTGACAAGTTTCGGTGTAAAAAACAAGGTATCCCAGTTCATAGCGCCTATCGGTTACAGCAACAAACTACGATGAACTACGATCTGGTCCCAGAAAACATCGAGTTTGGAACATGCAGATGTCTTCTCCTGTCTCAGAGTAGAATAGACGATCACAAGACCTGATGAAGTTTCAGTCATTGCACCAATGGTTTGTCAAGTGACTCAGTAAATGAAGAATTGAAACAATTTTCTAGCCGTGGTTGATGGATACTTGATGCTAACAGACATTGCAAGGTCACTCTGGCTTTTGGACACATTGTGTTTACGAAAGCCGGCCTATTTTGGAGCAAATTCACATTGACTACCACCTTGTGCATACGGTTTACATATCCGGTCACTGGTAAGCCTTTACTCGAGAAAGCTTGGTATAAGAGTTTGACTGGCCACAGTCCAGTATTACGGCTGTTCAAAATAAGTGATTAACTAAGTATGGTAATGTGTCAATCGGTAACTGTCAATGAACCAGTTGAGCAAAGCAGATGACGACAAATTTGCATACTGATCGAAATTAGCTAAGGTAGAGGCGCCGCATACTTTCTGAGACTCTAATTGATTTATCAATTGACCATGCTAGGAATACAGTTTGATTTCTCAGCAGATACCTCAGAAATAATTAGTGAAACGAAGTGGATAGATGATGTACATCCAGTAATTGGCTCTTGCTATTATTTGTTTGACCGGTTCATTACAACCTACCATTTGACCATTTTTCACGTTAGGTGAACTATTCCCAGTGTTCACTCTTATCTTGATTAGCCACAGTGCGGAAATGCTGACACCCACGCCTAGTTTGCCATTAATCATGCTGTTCTGTTAGCACAATGGCCACTCACAAGAGGCGATCTGTCTCGTCTGAGTCACGCCTAGGTCATCAAAAGCCAGAATGGAGTCGCAATAGTTTGCCACCTGCCCCAGATACTATTCCCCTAAGCTTGCAAATCGCCACCGATCGATCACTGTGTTTTACCCGTACCTTCAGTTGTCATAAGTCAGATACGCGATAACCAGATGTAATATCTAAAAAAACGCCGTAGAGAATTGAGACCGGAATGTAGATATGGTTTCGTGGAATGCTGTAAACGGCATCGATAAGCATTAATAAAGATGTAGCCAGTCCTAGCCAATGGTATCCAGTAATCTTTAATATGTTGCGTATGGTTAATCTGTAGTGTACAAAAAATGCTTCAGCATCGATAGCTATTTCTCTCAAAACCACGCAGTATCCTCTTCATCGTGATTCACCAATGTGACCTGATTTCAGCATGATATTAAGTCCGATCCAATCTACGCACGGCATTTCTCAATACAATGCAGGGTTACAGAGAACAACGCACACCAATCTGGACAACATTTTCGAACGAGCTGTCCACCACGATCCCAAGTTACCTTCATCATGGTACGCATATATGGAGAAAATGGTCATATAAGACATGTTGAGGAGAGCGTGACAACACGGCCAAATAACAATGTCACAAAACTGATACATGTTAACCTATGCTCACTGTTGTGGTAGCATGGCTATAAAATGTCACGTCAGTCTACAAATGGTGTGAAAAATCTAAAAACAATGGGATCATGGGGTCGAGCGATCTGACGTGAAATGCGCGTTAATCCCCCATTCAGGTAAAATGACAGTGATTAATTATGGCGATGAGTTAAGGCCGTTCGCTAACCCGACTCGTGTAGAAGACCTGTTTTTGAAACAAACTCCTTGGTTTAGACTCCGAATTTTGTATCCGGGTACACACTTTGTGGACAGCCGGTAATACTCTCGGTATTTCAGCTATGCCTTCAGCTGTCAAGACACCCGTCAAACTACCACTCAGACGGCAATAGATCTAGCACCCTAAAACAACGTTTGTCTGACCTATCCGGCCGTTCGGAAACCGACGAAAATCAAAGGCCATGTTCACCTGAGTGGGTCGCCCGCGTACCCATGTGCGTTAGGTGTTGTACGTACACACTCACGCTCTCAGTGCTTACCGGTTAAGTGTTAGCCTGCATCCCCGTTAACTTGGTAGCCGGGTCCAGGTACACCAGTCATGTTTACTCTCTGCTTCCGGCAGATCTGTCCTCCAACTCCGTATAAGCCAACCCATTCTTGTGTCAGTAAGCCTACCCATGCGCATATTAGCCGTGCGACTTCCGTTCGCTGTTGAAACCCAGAGAACCCTACTGGGACATTTAAACTGACGTCGAAGTATGCAAAAGTGACATCGAACCATCTTAAATTCGAAAAGGTATCATTCGATTTGCGAGCCGTCGATAGACATAATCAATAGGTTTCTGTTTTCTGATTGGTCGATTGTCTATGGTTAAAATGACGTTCGTTTTGGTTCCATACAGGGTGACATAATCTAGTGTACGCTCTCAAGATTTGTGTTCTGGCTATCTGCATTTGGTCGGGACACAATGAGTAGGCAATTTGCTAAGGATGCCAGCTAATCGTCTGATGACGCTTTACTTTCGATTATATCTCGTTTGTTTGACTGCACGATGTAGTCACCTAGATTTTGAGTGTTCGAGTAGAGATAGTTGTTTTTGGTAGTCAGGTCTCTTTCTCTCCCCGTTTTGTGTTTACTTGTCTAGGGCTTATTCTTTCCTTCATGTGTATATGGCAGTTATGTCTCAGCACGAACCACTGACCTT